>VZTT01006505.1:145311-161065 GCA_013400855.1 Buphagus erythrorhynchus
CGCGCGGTCCCCGCGAGCGGGAGGGGCGGGGCGACGGGGGCGGAGGGCGCCGCCTGGCGGCATGGGTGAACAGGGAGGGGGCCCGGAGCCACCGACTTCCAGAGGGGATTGGGCTGGGAAAGACCTCCGAGCTCATGGAGACCAACCTGTGACCGAGCACCACCGTGGCAACTGGACCACAGCACTGAGTGCCGCGCCCAGCCTTTCCTTAAACACCTCCAGGGACTCCACCGCCTCCTGGGCTGCCCATTCCAATGTCTAATCTGTGAAGAAATCCCTCCTAATGTCCCGCCTAAACCTCCTCTGGTGCAGCTCGAGACTGTCCTCTCATACTGCCGCTGGTGCCTGGGGAAAGAGGCCGAGCCCCAGCCGAGTGCAGCCTCCTTTGAGGGAGTTGCCCGGAGGGATAAGGTCACCCCGGGTCTCCGTTTGTCCAGATTAAAGAGCCCCCAGCACCAAGCAGCCGCTGTTCACCCTCCCGCCTTGAGCACCGCACACCTCCCAGCCGCCCCTTCCCCGGTACCTGCCGGGGGGGTGCAATCCTCCTCCTCAGCCCCGCTGGTGATGCCCCAGCAGCAGCATCCGTACCTGGGACCCACTCACAGCCACTGCAGTACCTGAGCATTCCGGACACTTTGTGCTTTGGACGCGGCATTCACGGCGCTCTTAAGGCATTCCTGACTGCCCGACAGCTGTGGGTGCAATCCCTGGATTCAAGTATAAAAACAAACAATGGATTTAGAAATGCAAATCAGTCAAAGAAGTCAGTGGTGTTCCAGTGACACTGGGTGCAGCTCCAAACACACGGGTATTGATGCAGATACCCCACCTGCTCGGACGACATGGAACACTGCCATGGCCGCACCCTCAGCCTTCGGTGGGATGAACTTGGCCAGCTCTTCCAGATCCCCTCCTGCTGTGCCTTTCTGACCAGCTCTCTTCTACACGTACATCATCCGCTTGTTCCGCATCTGCAGCTGCTCAGCTGAGCACTTGCACACAGTTTGCTGTGTAACTGTTTCCATTGTCGCCCAATTAATAAATGCACACTTGTGCACACTCTTTACTGTGTAACTGCCTCCACTGTCATCCTATTAATGAACTGGTCACAGCCCCAAGCCTGCCAGAGCTCAAGAGGAATTTGGACAGGCACATGGTGTGACTCGGGGCTGTCCTGTGCAGGGCCAGGAGTTGGGGCTCGATGATCTTTCTGGGTCCCTTCCAATTCTGGATATTCTACAACTCTATGATTTTATTTACTGTGTTATCAGTATGACTGTTTTCCCCAATGCAAAATCCTGTAGTTTGAGCTGGTTAAACCTTATGCACAAAAAGCTACAAAAACAGAATTTCCCCACATTACTTACTGGGCAAACTATACCTAACAAGAGACATAAATACTGTTTTCATTTTGAGGCAGGCACAGGTAATTTGCTGGCTTTCATTTCTTTTTTTGTTGTATGATGGAGAGGCTAAAAAATAAGCGAAGCAAGGGAGTGATTTGATCTGCAATTACATTTCTATTTGTATGACAACTCTAGTTTCTGTAACACCGGTTTTTAGTTCTAGTTTCTATCATATTGCTGTAAAAAGAGTAAAAATTTAGAGCAAGCCACTAAAATAATATAATAACTTATTATTAGAGCAGTACTACAATGTTTCTGGAAAAACTGTTTACATTTTTTTATTAGAAAAATAACATACATCATTCAAAATCCCTCCTGTTTCTCAGTAAAAATTTTGTCTATCATCTTGAGACCCCAGAAAATACTCTTAGACAACTGTGAGAGAAGAACAAATAGAAATTATTTTTTACTCAAAGAAGCTGCAGATACCACAGTGGTGCTGCTAGAAGATATAATAGCCCAGGAGAAACTTAAACCTTGTTAGAAAATATTAACAGCTATCTGAAATAGAGGAGATAGAGACAGAAATGTCTATTTTGAAAGATAATCAGCACTCTGATTACATATCTCGTACCCAAGGCTAGTGCTCCGTTGTGAGTTGCAGCACAGCTCCTGGCATCATGTATCAGAGAGCATAGCATTTGAAAGGTTGTGCAAATTCTGATTATTGAAGTGGTTAATTGGTCACAGAATCAGCATGGTTAAGTTGGAAAGGAAGTTTAAGACCATTGAGTCCAATCAATAACCTAAGGCTGCCAAGCCCACCACTAAGCCATATCCACAAGTGCCATATCTACACATCTTCTAAATACCTCCTGGGGTGGTGACTTCACCACTGCCCTGGCAGCCTGTTCCAGTGCTTGACAACCCTCTCAGTGAAGAAATTTTTACTGATATCCAATCTAAACCTGTCCCAGCCCAACTTCCTTTTCCTCTTGTTCTGTCCCTTATTACCTGGGCGTAGAGACCCACTCCCACCTGGCTGCAACCATGCCTTCCAGTTGTTGTAAGTGTTGGTCCCCACATGGCTCCTTTTCTCCAGGCTAAACAACCCCACCTCCCTCAGATTTTCCTCACAAGACTTGTGCTCCAGACCATTTACCAGCTTTGTTGCCCTTCTTGGGACACATTCCATGATTATATTCATGTACTTGAAAAACAGGATAGCCAGACAATGATTGTCTAGTCCTTCTACAGTTTCTGCAATACAAAGAAAGACTTCAGATTCTAGTTACTTATAAATCCTCTTGCTTCTTCATCTGTGTCCATTTTAGCATTCTAGAACCTTTTCCTTTAGTTCCTTTTCTCCCTTGACTTAAGTTCAGGCTTTGAATTGGAGCTTGTATCACTGCAGTGCGGCATGTAAGACTTCATGGTTTGAATTCCTGCTTATGTCCAGGCATATCAGTCTGCATCTTGATCTGCTTTAGTTTATCATCTCCTATGCATGCTGAGTCTCTGCTGGGAGAAAAATCTTTCTGCCTGTACACAGGAATTATAGTTAAGGTGTTCAAGTAAAGACTCCTGTATCTCAACACACATTTGAGGGTTTTTTTCAAGACAGGATTCCTGTCTTTTTGGTCCATGGAAATACTTCATTTGTCCATCCTTCTCCCTTCACCAGATGTGCAAGAAATACTTGTGAAGAGGCAGGGTCAGGGAAGAATTTATTTTAATCCATAGAGCAGATTTAGTTTTTTACTGAAAAATGGGCAAACATTACATATATTTCCTTAGATATTATGTAACCTTTTAGGATGTTGAGAGGAAAGATTATTTACATATTAGAAGTACATAAAGGAAAAATGAGGCACAAAAATTACCTATCTTGGTCTTTGAAGTAAAGACTTGGTTGCATATAATGGCATATTGGACAGATTACGCAAAGTTGTCCCACTCCCACCAGTAACAACGTCCCACAGCCTGTAAAAACTAACTTGATACTTTCAGTTTTCCACAAGACTGCCTTTCCAAACAGGCATTTTGGTTCAACCTGTACCAGCAGTGTTGCAGTACTGCATTTTTAGGCAAACCACCAGTGAGGATAAGCCTGAAAGATGTATTGCCTAAGAAAGCTCCCCCCAAGCCTTTTCACTGGGAGATTTGAGTAAATACAGCACAACCATACTGCATACACCATATCCAGGGATTTTCAGGCTGGGGCAGCCTCATCCACTAAACAACTGTGGTGTGGTGCAATAGAGCATGCACAAACCAGCTCAGACTTGAAACTACCTTCTACATGTATTTGCAATATTTGCTACACTGAACTAAAGATATTTTCTCCCTCTCTTTGAGAAATCTTTTTCTGTGGGGGGAAAAGTCTTGGATGCAAACAGTCCTACTTTCCAGGGTATGCAGTACTAAGCTGATGGGTTTGAAGGAGTCTAACATCTGTTTTAATGAGATTATGTCTCTTTTTGTAGTCTCTAGGAGAATGATGTAAGCAATGGCCGTTTACCTAAAGCAAGATAGTTTGTTCTGACATGTCTTGCTTGGGGCCCACCAGGCCTCGTGGGGTGGTCTCTGGTGGGACAACACCAACCCCAAGGGTCTGCTCTGAGACCAGACTGTGCTCAAAACACAGACACACAGATCTAGACAACACCACTAAGACTCTCAGATGTAAGTATGTACTTGTTTTAGGAACCAGGAAAATCTTGGTACTATTTCCTTTGGGGGAATTTAGCTGTTGCATTACTATTTTACATAAATCATCAATTTTTCTTAGTTCAGGATATTCTCAAAGACATGAGGGAACTTTCTAGAGGTTGTTTTCTTCCACCAAATCTGTAGAAAATTGTAATTTAAACTGGTTAACACCAGCTATTAGTGACCAGTACTGTAGGACATTGTTTTTTACTGTGTGCTGTAAAACCAATGAAATAAACATGAGCATTCTAATCACTTTTACGGCGTTTATCAAATCTCTCCAGTAAAGCCTTCCATATGTTGCCTGGGATTGTTTGGTGCTTGCTTATGAGAGCCTGGACAGCAGTCTTTGTCTGAAAAGAGAAGAGAAATTTGCCTTTACAGACCTATTTTATGCATGGAAGAGCAGTATAATCAATAACTTCTCAGAGGTTCAAGAGGAAAAATTCACACATAGCTCCACTGTAAGAAAAAATTGTCTTTTATATTAATTATCTGTCCTAATGACACATTTCTTGGAAAAGAAAGGAACATAAACAATGACTTCAGTTTGGGTAGGCTGAAATTATTGATATTTGTCAGCTGTGGTCATTACTTAGTCAAAGTAGCCTTTAACACATGCAAACATTAAGTTTCTGCAATCTCTCATCCCTAAAAATTTTCATCAAAAAATGATGGATAAAGCCTGACTTACCTCATCTGATCTTATAGCTGACCTATCTTGGACTAGGAATTTGGAGTAGGAACCTCTGTCTGTCCTTCCCAAGATGAATTCTTCCATAATTTTATCATATACAGCATGAACATCAGAAAATTTGTAATACTCTTTACATGAGATTCAAATGCAAGTTTAGGAAGACAATTAATACAATATTCTATTTTTTAACAGAAATAAGAAAGAATCTCCTTTTGTTTTTTTTTTTCGTATTTAAACTTGAAATAAGGGTAGCTACATACTCCACTGATCTACCCCAGAGTTACAGCAGAATATCACTGTGAATATAGGAAAAGAGTAGCCAAACCTTTCCTGACAGATTCATGTCCTAACTCCTTTGCAGGGCAGTATCAGATAGAGGTCAGCCAGGCCACTGCTCACCTCAAACCTCATTTAAGTTACCTATTTTTAAAGTAATACCAGCCACAGAAATCCTAACTACTCCCACCAGAGTGGGTGGTGGTCAAAGGGGGCAGCCAAACACTTGCCTCAGTAAGGTAAATCAATATCATAGGAAATTTCAATTTCACTTTTGCAGGTACACAAAGTACTGTTCCCCTAAAATACAAGAACATGAATAACCATAAAAGCAGTCATATTGCTTCCAGCCTCCTAAAGGGGCTAAGACCAAACTCTACAGCTTGCTGGGCCTGTTCCCTTGGAACAGACCAAACCTGTCTTTCTGGTTTCACTTTTGTGAAGCTCAGAACAACCTGCAGTAGACCCTTAAAAAAGGAATAAAGAAAACAAAAGAGAAAAAGCAAGCCTTGTTGCATCTTTTTGGGGGCAGCAAGGTGTTTTTTAATAAGTGATTTCTGACAATTGATTTGTTCGTGTATTTCTAGGTTGTAGCAGATTTATTTTTTTCATAAAATACTCCTTTCATCTTCCATGAAAAATTTTAAAGCTGTATTTGCAGTTTAGTTTAATATCTTGAAAAATGCTTAAACTCTAGATCTATAAACATTTTTGTGCTCCTGGGCATCACTAATTTCACCAAACTGTAGGTACTCGAAACATTTTTACATTTTGGATGCAACTTTTTAATATTTTTATTTTGACAATGAGGCTGAAGCTCTTGAAGAACTTTGCTTCTACTGCCCTACACTATTTGGTGAAGATTCTCAAAGTTATTTGTTATTTATGAAATTCTTTTTCATAGTTACTGAAAACTGAATTTAAAACATAATTTACGTCATTTCAGTTATCATAGTTATTACCAAAGTTATCAGAGGCATGGGAGAAACAAAGTTAACATAAGAAGACAGAACTCATACATTTCAAAAGGATGAGGGCATCCCAATCAACTGTTACTATTTCAACATTTACTGGTAGGTATTTGTACATTAAATAATCCCAAACCTCAACTGCCCATAGCTTTAACAAGCTAGTAAAAGTCTATTTGTCTTTATTCAAGCATGCAAAAAACTGGTTTTAAGTGCACCTATAGTAGAGGGAAAAGTATGTAGTTCAATATTGCAAGGAGAGAAAACTTACCTTTTCAACTAATTCCTCTGTAGTTATATTTGGGTCGTAAGGGATTGGCTTCCCAATGTATGTGCGAAATTTAACTGGAAGTCCTCCATATGGAGGAGTAAAAGGCAATCGAGTGCTTTCATACAACTCTCTAAAAAATCCTGAAATGGTTTATGGGAGGAAAAAGTGAGATTATAGTCACAGTAAACACAATCCAAATGTGAAATCTGATTAATGTAGAAGACTTCTTAAAAATGCATGCTTTATTTGACAGTCAGGAAGTTGTTACAGGATTGAGGCAACCTTCCACCAAAACAAAGCTTGATAGACTTAATAGACCAGAGAAATAAGACTGCATTAAAGAACTAAATCACACACATAAACCAGTTATGCACAAGCTGTTTCCAAATTTGAGCTACCTCTGACCCACAGCAACTGTTAGAGGATCCAAAGTAAGCAAAAGTCTGAAAAGCAAAGTCTAAGATGAAAAGCAAGAGAAATCAGAGATAAAAAAGATAAAACATTCCAAACACATAAAATATTTTTAAGTTCTTACTTCTTTCTTTAAACATCCTATAGCCTTCACGGACATTTTGAGTATACATTGGAATGATGGGCTAAGGAAGTACAAAAAAAAATATAAAAAGGTAAAAATATTATACCAGGTTTAAATTTCTGTTTTCAGTGCCTGTTAATGCAGCCAAGAAAAATCACTCAAATACAGAGGGTAATTATCAGTCATTTAAGTAGTAAGCAAGGAATCTTGATTTTAAGAACTCCAGAATAGAAATAAAATGCTATTTTTCAGCTCCCACAAACATCTGTTTTAAAGTCACTATGTGTAAATAAAACAACTGACATAGTACTAGGTTTCATATAACTTCTATGTTATGTATTAACTGCAATATCACTGACTGGAACATAAAACAAATTTCCATAGTTTCTCTGTCTAAAGCTTTTATCATAAGTGGTGAATAGGAAAGCATTCAGTTCTTGAAGTCTTGCAGAAAGCAAGTAGACATTCACGGTTGGTTTATCTCATCTGCTTCTCAAATAGGGTCTAACTGAAGCAGTAATGTTTGGATAAAACTTCACTGGCAAAGACTTCTGCAGGTCCCTGAGACAAAAAAAAAGGCAATTGTGTGTCCTCACTGACCTGGACTACACACCTTCTGGAAGGCAGATCCTTGGGCACTTACAGAACAAGTTCACTTCATTGTGACTGAGAAGAAACACGCTTGAGATACCTGCACTTGAAACAGTCATGCCTTACAGCCTGAGGTAAGATTTCATGGTTTGTAGACAAAGTGACAGCAGTTGTATCCATATATGCAAAGACTCTTTTTCCTCCTCTATTGTCCCTTTTCCTTTCTCTGGAACTCTAATTTGAACAGGTTGTTGGAACAACTTCTCCAGAAGATAATGAAAGAAAACTTTTGTACTGTTAAGGATCACTACCACAGAACAGAAACTGCAGGATGAGAAAAAAACAAGCAAGAAAAAGACCTAACTAGAGCCTATCAAATAACTCATAGTGATAGAAAGCATTAAAAGGAAAAATTACCTGAGAGAGAACAAAAGTATCAAACATGTATAAAGTTGCAATAATAAACCTTTCAGAATGCGAAATAAGGGAAATTGTTAGAAATAAACCCTTAAAAAGTAAACAGTAATGTCTTTTAAAAATATATAAGTACTGAAAACTAAAATACCACACGTTGTTTCAGCTATTAATTGAATACTGTACATCTGAGATGTAAAATGTTTGAAACCTGTCACACAGACAAAACACTTTAAATTTTAGGAATAGTACAAGAGAAACATATGGTAGGCTATAAAGAAATCTGGCAGCTACAGAAGTTACTCTCATACAATGATCAGCCATTAGGTATACATATAAAATCTTACATTTGTAAAGCAGAACAACCAGATCAGCAGTAACCCAGACATTTATATTTGCTGTGCTGGAACTGAGCTGGATCACACCCAGCCATCTTGAAAATCACAGAATTACAGGACTGTTGAGGTTGGAAGACACCTCTGGAGACCATGTAGTCCAAACCCCTTGCCCATACAAGAGGATTTTATACGTCATAGTTCCTATTCATGTCACTTAACTCAACTTGAAGGAATTTTTTGGCACAGACAAAATTGAGGGATCTTCAGAAATGATGATCCCTGCCCATCAAAACCAAGCCATAGACAGAGAGTATTTCTGAAGGTCATGGGTGAATTTGACTGAGACAAATATATGTCCCAGAGGTACACTGAGTCATAACATTAAACAGTAGCACTCTCTGACTCCTGTTGAGCAGAGTAGTTACACAAAATTAAGTGGAAACCAAATGTGGAAACTTTACAGGTAAGGGCTGAGGGTGAAACTACCTTCTTTGTTTGCTTTTCTTCAACATTTTCAGTGGAAGAACTATTGAATTTCTGTAATATTAGATGATGGATGGGAATGTCTATTCATATATAAAGAAGGTTTTGTCTTGAAATCCCCATTCAAGTAATCTGTGACAAGTTATTAACCACCATGTAGTCATTTTGATAAAGTGTGTGTAGTTCTTTGCTTGATGGCTACACTGTACGTAGAGAAATTTTTAAAATACCCTTATAATTCTATCTCGCTTTTATTCATGGTATCTGAGCAATGATTAGCAAATTTATATTAATTGCTACATAATAGAACAAGTTCTGATATATAGATGAGTCTATCCCCAGTGTGTTTGGGTTTTGTGGCCAGATTTTGGTAGAGGGGAAGCTACAGGGGTGGTTTTTGTGAGAAGCTGCCAGAAGCTTTCCCCATGTCTGGCAGAGCCAATGCCAAGGCCAAGCCTATCAGGAATGATCATAACACCTCTGTGACAACATATTTAAGAAGGAAAAAAAAATTATTGTGCATATGTAATTGTGGACAGAGAACAGAGGGAGAAAATGTGAGAGGAGCAGCCCTGCAGACAGCAAGGTCAGTGCAGAAGGAGGGGGAGGAGGTGCTCCAGAGCAGAGATTGCCCTGCAGCCCACGGTGAGACGGCTGTGCCCCTGCAGCCCATGGAGGACCACAGCAATGCAGAGATCCACCTGCAGCCCATGGAGAAGACCTCCCACCAGAGCATGGATACCTGAAAGAGGGCTGTAGCTGTAGGAAACCAGTGCTGGAGCAGGCTCCTGGCAGGGGTCTGCAGACCCACAGAGAGAGAAGCCCATGCTGGAGCAGGTTTCCTGGAAGGACTTGTGACTCTAATGGGGACCCTCACTGGAGCAGGCTGTGCCCGAAGGACTGCACCCTATGGAAGAGTGACTCACATGTTCATGGAAAACCTGTTGCCCAGGGGATGAACTCAATTTGAAGTTTGTCTCCTGTGGGATGGATCCCACACTAGAACAGGAGAAGGACTCTTCTCCCTGAGCAGTGGCAGAAACATGTGATGAACTGGTCATGACCCCTATGCCTCATCTCCCTGTACCACTGCAGGGAAGGAGGTAGAGCCAAGGAAGTAGGGAGAGGTGAGGCAAGAGGTGTTTTTAAGATTTTACTTTACTTCTCATTATCTTGCTCTGATTTTGTTACTAATAAATGCAATTAATATCCCTAAGTTGAGTCTGGTTTGCTGCACATAATGGTATTCAGAGAGTGATTTCTCCCAGTCTCTATCTCAGCTCATGAAGGTTTTGCTTTATTTTCTCTCCCCTGTCCACTTGTGGAGGGCAGTGATAGAGAGGCTTTGATGGGTGCCTGGCATCCATCCACTACATCCCAGTCTTTGGTCAACCTGGAAGACTGGTCTGGCCAGTATGAAAAGGATGCAGCAACAACAAACAAACTTGAAATGTTTCAAAATATGAGATCCAGTGACTACTGTGGGCCTAACTTTATAAAAGAAGTGATATATAGGGTTAATATTGCCCCCTCTACTGTTAAATGCACAGCAGTTTTAGGTTTTTTGTGTTGAGTTGTCTAAGGTTTGCCTCATTTTAGATTTCCAGAAAAATATCAATGATGCCCAATGTTCAGTGAAGCTTGCAAGCTAATTACAGCAATGCCCACCATACAGGGATCCAGTCAGACTTCCTGATCATAAAAAACCCACAAAGGTGAATGAGGAAGAACTCAACTCCCTATACAGCTTCTCCTGTATAGACAGAAAACTTTATGTGGAAGGTCAAAGAGCACTGCAATTGATGAAATATTTGTAAGAATGTCAGGAAAATGTGATGGTTGTGCAATTCATGAGAAAGCAGCAGAAAGTGCATGGCAGAACAGATAAAGCCTGGATTTGCACCAGTATTGTCAGACACAAAAATCACTAGGTATGCTAAGTCTAAATTAAGGCAGAAAACTTGTGTTTAGAGGAGGTGATGGTGAGGAGAAGTGGCAGTTAGGAAAAAGACGTTGGGTTGCTGCTCTTTTAGCTGCATACCATCCCAAATAAAACAATTTCCCAGAGACTGTATCAGAGAAGCAGTCTCCCACGTAGATTTAGATATAAGAAGTCAGAGCTGGTGGTAGAAGGTTGTATTTGTAGACCATCATCCTTATGGAAACTAACTGAAAACTTGGTCATGAGTACATTGGTGGAGTGCAAATCAATAGAAGCACATGTCTAGAGGATGCTGAGAATCTGATATCTGCACTGAACACATTTCAGTGCTCTGTTTTTATGTAGAACTAATTCTTGTTTGGCACCATTGACTGAATGACCGTTTGAAACTGGAGAGTATTAGTTTCCACTTTTGTTTAGTTTCAGCCAGAAAGAATACAGCTCCAATATTCTAAAATGTTCCTTGATGTGAATGAAAGCATGGTGAGGGAAATGCAAAAACTGCTTCAAAAGTGCACACATGATTCAAACTCAGACACTGATGTAGACACATCTTGAGTTAGTTGATGCAAACTTTCACAAACATGAACAAAAGTAAAGGTAATGACAAAATCCTAGACCCTCCCAAAATAAAAGATAAGGTAATACATTAAAGAACCATAAGAAAATGACTGGCTATGTGGAAGTAAGATAAAGGTGTAAGTCTATTAGGATAAGAAAATGAATGAAACCTTAGGGCAGTATGGAGAAGGACCACAGTGAGGATTCCTGAAATACAGTCAAGATGAAACACTGGATGCCCACATGATGGAACTGTAGACATGGAACCACAGAGATGAATGCTTTGAAACAGTCAAGAAAAAGTTTGACCGTTCCGCAAAACCCTTGCTCCTTGTGAATCAATGTGCTCAAGGAAAGTGATGGGAAAAGGAAATGAAATCTTTACTTCTCAACAATTTCTCCTGGAAGATTTTCCAACAAATGCTCCTAAGCTGCATTTTATAATGAAGCAGACATGCAGAAGGCATGAACTGGGATGGTAAGGTATGGCACTCACCACTTTTGCTTCTAGAGCGATCTGAGCAAAGCCTTTTCGATTTCCCCACATGAGCTGGTAACTCTCATCACTGAACAGCGCCTCTCGAACTCCACCTGGTGAGATGGACACCAAGTACCCATTCCTCAGTGCAGCAAGACACTCCTCCCTTGTACCTGGTATAACACCTGTCACTCCCAACAATAATTTAAGTCCTGAAATAAGTAAGTAGCAAACGTAAATTTAATATAGCAATATATATCCCAAATACTGTTTGCATGTAGGAGCCAGATTACAGCCAAATTAAAATCTAGTTGCTATATATTTAGGCTAAGACAAATTTTCACAAAGGAAGTAAGATACCTACAGAGTAAATACTGGCAAAATGACAAATACGTGACAATATTTTTGCCCAAATATTATGAAGATGAATCATCTCGTCAAGAAAATTTCAGTTAAAAAAATTACTCCTCATGCTATCTTCCATAATTATCAACCAAATTATGTCAACAGAACCTGTGGGTCATAGCTAGGAATCTGAAAATACCTATCTATTCCTCTCTCCTTCTTTTTAAATATTTTAATACAAAAAAAGAATCAGTACAATAAAGATTACTACAAAAATAAATACCTGACAAGCAGCTATTTTCGGTCTTCTTTTAAAACGTGATGTTTAACATTTTAAACACTGGGATTCTGAGTTGTTTAATTGAGTAATTTGTGGTTAAATTGCAAACTATGTGGATCAAATTGAACTGCTCTAAGACTCTCAAGATGCATGAATGACAGAAGCTAGCAGGGCAATTTCAGCACCACATGAATGAATCATGAATGAAATCACCACAGTGAATCTCATTCCTCTGTTTCCGTAACTGGGATTTTCTCTAAAAGACAGATTGAGAACCATAGAAGTACTCTATGCTTTCTAATATTATCTTCATATTTTAAATATATCAGTTTGAAACTCTGATAGAAAGCAAACAAACATTTCCACAATCTTCAAATTCCCTGTACAAACAGCATAGTTTGAGGAAGCAACAACTCTGGACTGACAGAGGTGTGCAACAAAAACTTTGGAAGACAGTGGATAACACAGTGCTGAATTCTGTAATTTAATTGTATTTAATCTTATTCAAGGTATCATGATTGATAGATCTTTCTGTCAAAAACAGATGTTGACTTTGTTTAATCCCTTTGTGAACTCAGACACATTTGTTTTATCCTAAAGTCAGGAATGCCATATTGTTATTAAGCAAAGAGTTTCTTCATTTGCTTGGCTTTAAAACTTTTGAGAATTATAATGTATCACATAAAAATATCATTACTTCTTATTCCCCTTTTCCAGGTCTCACAGAATTTTTTATCTCTCAGCCACGCAAGGCTTCTGTCTGATGTCCTAGCTCTTAAAAGGAAGCTATGCCACATCTCTGAATCATCCTTATCCTTTTTTTTTTTTTTTGAAACTTTATTATTTAGCAGCTATTCTGAGATGGAGAGAGTTATTAATTCACAAGAAGAATTCTCCTGTAACTGTAATTAATCCTGTAAATAAACTGAACTGAGGTCCAGCATATGCTCATGAGCATTCTTTAAAGAACCAAGCTGTGAAGTGTAACATTTCTTTGCAAAAAATAAGCATAGTAGAGCAAAAGAAGGTTAGGGAGGAATTTCACTTTTAGCCACATCTTCTACTAATGCAATGGGGAGGTCTAACTTCAATTATTTGTAGTCTTTCTCACCACATGTCTTTTTATAGCCTTTTTGAAGGTTGACACAGCATTTGCCACCTTTTGTTGCTCTAGCATGAACATAATGCATGGTGTTATGTACACACCAGTAGTCCAGGAACTGCACAGCTGAGAGTGTTGCTTAGTCCTAACAAATGTGTGTTTTATATTTGTAATAAAAGTCTGTGCTAGGGACACTTCAATTTGAACAGTACACTCTTATTTATCCCTTTAAAAAGGAGTCTCCTTTGCAACATTTTGCTAAACTTTATCTTTTTTTGAGGGTACTCTTAAAAGTCAATCATCTTTTGATGACATCTTACTTCTGATGTGCTCTGTACTACACAGTATTTACTAAGTATGCCTTAAGAAAATTATTGTCATCTTTCTGGGAGTGCCTGAATATGGTTTTTGCATCAAATTTACTTGAGTTTATAATACTTGTTTTCAGGAAAACTTTGTTTTCCCAAGAGTGTCCTTCTAAATAGCTTCCTCTATTCTCTATATTAAAACAGCTTTCAATATTAGTGGAATAAAGGTGCCTTTAAATAATTCCCCTGCTATTCCTTCTGGACACTCTTCTTTATGCCTTGTTTTTCTAAAATTGAATCATCTTTGCTTCTCTATATCTTCTCCTGACTGGTCAGCACTAGGTCAATAGTAGAGCCCTATCCAGCATTTTCTACTGAGGGATGGCATTTCATCCCAAAAGGATTATATATCTATTTGTTGGCTTTGGAGGGTTTACCATGTTTCACTGAAAAGACAGGATATACTACCCTGTTTGTCCTGTTACACCTACCAACTTTAAAAATCTAAAAGCAGTCATTTAGTTTAAAAGCTCTCTTTCAAGTATAGTAAATGTAAAGTTCACCAAAACTAACCCAGATTAGTGAATCCAGGAAGCTTAAGTACAAGAGAACATGTTCTTACCTGGTAAGCGAAACACAAAATGATCAGCTACTGACAGGCAAAGTCTTTTTTTCCACAGAAACAGCCTAGACAAAAAGTAAAGGTAGTCTATAGGAATAGCTCCATGGTAATACACAAGAATGCCTGGTCCTTCTGGGAGGTTTTCCACACCATGAAGCTCATAACCTGTTTGGGATGGAAAGCAATGACAATGATATCTGTAAATCACCTGGCAGTTTAGAGAAAATTTTTTACTGTCCTTTGTTAAATGACCTTCAGAGTCTTGTGAAAGCCTCTGTAGCAGCTTTCAAAATAATTAAGTTCTGGATGGAACTTCTGGTCAATAGCACAGAGAAAGTCACTCAAACACCATAGCATATCATTAGACTGATTTGTTGGTCAGTTTAATCATGAAATCAGACCTGAACCTGACATTTTCCTCAGTGAGGGAACTAAAGAAAATTATTTCCCATTAGGAACTTTTTGTAAATAGTACAATATTTTTTTTTTAATTAGAAACTAGTATGAAAATACTTCATTTTCAGAAATAGAGACAAACAGTCTGCATACTTTCCTGAAATCTGGAAGTATGAATCTCCATTTTGTGTCAAAGATAATGAAGAGTTTGGGATTTTCCATAATAAAGTGTTCCTCTTTTAGAGAAGGTCAGATGTTTAAATTGAAACCATAATCTGTAAAAATCCCAAAGAGAGGTTCTCTCCACAAGAGTTAAATATATTCACTTCACAGTGGGAGGGAATTTCCTCACAGGCATTCACTTTATGAATCCTTGTCATGACTCTTCCTACATTTGGTTTAGGTTTCAGGTGGAGCCAGACTAGAAGGCTAATGAATACAAAAGCTTGGGAAAGATACAGTTTTTGCCAACTAAGAACTCTGTTCCACCTTTGCCTTAATTTCTATCCCTGTTACAGCTCCTGCCATGAGCCATTTGGATGGGATTGGAGTAGGCAGAGTCCTAGGAGCACATGGAGAAACTTTTATACTGAAATTTGTTCAAAGAAGCCATGAAAAGTACAATAAATGTAACTTATTTGCATCCATAAGGAAGAAAAAATTTAAATCTTCTGTGTATTTACCACTTACTGTAATTCAATGCTTCAGACAAGTCATGTTGTACTTACCGTGCCATATTCTTGCACATATATCCCAAAAAGTTGCTATAGTTTTTCTTGCTCTATTCCAAACATCACTCAAGGGATCTGCTTTTAGCTCATTGTTCCTCTGATATATTAAAAGCAAAATATTAGTAAGGTAAATGAAAAAAACGATTGTTAAAGGAACTATAAAAAAAACTAATATTGCACTAATTGTCAGTGTGCCAATGATCACATGAAAAAGGTATTTCTTCAGGAACTCCACAACAGTCCATTCTTCCAGTGCATAGAAAAGGCAGCTGAGGCTGGTCATTGGTAAGTGTCCTGAAGCACAGGATTCTTTTCTACCTATCATGTCCTGCATGGAGAAGAAAGAAAGAAAGAAAAA
>VZTT01006505.1:161077-176863 GCA_013400855.1 Buphagus erythrorhynchus
CAACAAAAAAAAAAACCAGCTGTAGTTTCTCAATTTAGGAAAAAAGGTTTCTGTAAATACACCTGATGCAATACATCTGATGCTTATTTTGGTATAGCACAGGTTCAAACATGTTGTGTCTCTCTGTCATGCTAAGATAGCTGCTGGCCAGGAGATTATCCATGTATTTATGGAATAGGGGTTGAAACAAGAAGGACTGCAGTTCAACAAAGCCTCAGGATCTCTGCAACATGGCTGATTGGATGATTTCTCTCAAAAGAGGATAAGTATTTTTAACAGCATTAGCCAAGACTGCTGTCAGAGGTGTGGGCTCTCTGTATCCTCTGCAGAGAGTCCAGCCTGGGCTGCTTTTCCCTCTCACTTTGGCAGCAAGGGGACCAGACAGTGGAGTGAGCAGCTGAAGGGACAGCGAGCAAAACCAAGGCAGTCATGGCTTCTTCTCAGGGCCTGGAGGTGCCTGGGACAGCACTTGGTACTGCTGTTGGCACTGGGAAAAGCAGCTTTTCACCCCTCATCCATACAACACACCTTTCTTTCAGACCTTCCAGCCCTAGCAAAGGCCAGGAGAGCTCCATGGCCCTACTGATATGTTTTCCACATGCAGCTCCCTAGTTAGTCCATTCCTACAGCTGACCCTGCCTGCCTGCCTGCACGTAGTGGTTACACTGGAATGCAACAGCACTCAGCATCGCTGGCTGCTTTTAAGATTCTTGAGCATTAGCCAGAGATTTAAACATTGCAATCCAGCTCAGTAATCCATAACTGAGTACAGATTTTCTTTGCCTTGATCAGGTTGCTACTTGTTTAATGAGTGGATTTTTCTGCTCCAGCACCAGAACAAGTACCTACAAGAAACTAATTGTAAGTGTCAAAGTCAGTGCCAGGATCATAAAACACAGCAAGCTCAGGCTTCTCTGACTTTACGTCTTCAGCTGTGTACTTACATGAGCAAACCTGCTGTACACTTTTGTTTTCCTTCTTTGAAGCTTTGTGTAGAATATAGGGGTGGACTTGTGTAAAGCACAGCTCCCTTCAGAGTTGCAGATGACAAGGAGTACAGCAAACAGCACAGGTGGAAAGCAGCCATGAGCAAGCACTGGAGTCTAACATGCATCAAGACAAGCAAGCCCCATGGCAAGCCCTGCAGAATGAGTAGCTGCAGTAGCTATAAATTTGGTCTCACACACAGCAATGAAATCTGTCCTTATCTCAAACCCTTTGGACTCCACATTGACCACCAAAAAGGATCACTTGGTTTAACCCCAGTGGGCAGCTGAGCACCCCACAGCTGCTCACTCACTCCCCACTGCAGCGAGATGGGTGAGAGAATCAGAAGATTAAAAGTGCAAAAACTCTTGGTTTGAGAAAAAGGCAGTTTCATAGGTAGAGCACAAGCTGGAAGGATAGTAAACAAAAAGGAAGCAAGCACTGTGTTATAAGATGCTTAACATGGTACAAACAAATGAAATCAGTATGACAAAAAGTAACAAGAATTAATGTAGAATTGTTTATTTATATCCTGATGAGAGGTGCCTTACTAAGACATAGGAAAATCTGGACATTTTCACTGAAAAGAGGTTTTATCAATAACGTGAAAGAAAAAAAAGGAATAGTCTGCATGATTCAGATATTAAAATATCTGTTTAGACAATGTTTAAGAAGGATAAAACTGATGGTGCAGTGCTACTCTATAGTAAGTTATTGATTATAAAGTTCTGATAAGAGCAAGGACTACAAATCCTCAATGTGTGCAAAGCATGCTGTGCTGACAGAGCCCAGGAGAAGGACATGTTAAGGGGGCTTCTCAGGCTACTGAATCAGAAATACTGAGCAGTACTTGGAATAATTTGTTCAGCCTGCAACACAGGGTGAAGGAAGTGAGTGGATTTTGTATTGTTATTGGGAGTTCAGATCTGGAACACAGACTACTACAGCCAGTAGCAAAAGTATCTTAAAATCACAGATAAAATGTCCATATCCACAGCAAGTGCATCAGTAATAACCCCTATATGATATGGGGATTAATCTGGATATACAGATCACTGATGAACAAGAGATCATATAATCTACCAACAAGAATTAAGATTATTCCAAAGTCCCCAAGCACAAGTAACTGCAGACTCAACAGCCAGAAAAACTTGGGCAAGATAACTGAGAAGCTGGTAACTGATGCCACTCATTCTAATTTTGTGGAAACAGACCCTGTAAACAAATTGACCTCCATTCTTTGAAGAAATTAGAGGTTTAATAACTTGTACAGGTTTCATGCACATATAGTTCTAGCAGGAGCTTCTTAAAGAGTCACTTCAAGCCACACATGAGCTGCTACTTGAAAGTCATCCTTCCACCAGTTCTTCACTCCTGATCTCCCACAGGATCTCCTGGCCCTCTGCTAAAGAGATGCCAGTGAAAATGCTGGCACAAGCAAAATCACTTTTGGGAACAGCCCAAACTTAGGTTGGCATATGGATATTGTGCAAGTATATTACCAATGCTACTTGACATTTTTGTTAAAAATTAAATTGCTTTTAAATGGAGCACATATGCAATGAATGATGCCATCAACTAGCTTGACAACAAAATAGCCACCCAGTGGTAGAGATTCCAGTGGTGGAATCTCTACCAAAGGAGAACTGAATCTATGTCCTACATTATTCAGCATTTTCAGAATTTTCTTCTAATATTAATAGGATGTTTACATTCATCAGTATTAACAAAGTAACATTCCACTGATTCCTCTTCCTTTAGCCCAATTTTTATGCAGCAGAAAATTACTTGCTGGCTGGAAAACCACTACCCTTAACTTTGTTAGCTCACAGACTACAGTAAAAATTAACATCTTATTATTTTCTGATTTTAAGTTCAATATAGACACCGGGAAAAAAGCTTTAGAAATAAAGTAAAATGCACCAATGTGCAAAATCTTTTTTTTTTTAACCTACAAAACAGATTTAACAGTACAGATTTGACCGAAGACACCTGAAAGTTGTTGTGTAGACACAAAGTGAGTTCACCTTCTGTCAGCTGGATAGGTGGGATACAAGCTAATTCAACATTATTCCAGCTGAATCCAAGGGTAGAAAAAGAATAAATGATTGAATGATTGAGGAAAAACTAGAAGCAGCATGGCTTTTTCTGGAAACCACTCAACTGTAGTTCAGTTTCTGCTCTCACAGTTGATGTACACACTACCTCCAATATTTCATAAGAACAAATTCCAATCACTGAAACCTGGACCCTGGTATTTCGACTATATTATGTGAGTCCAACATGGTAAATGCACTCCTCTGCTGTCAGAATAATATCAAAGGGCTATGACAGGACAGGACTTTTATTTTTCCATGTTCTACTGGCTATGCCACCAGTCCCCTGCTGAAACCACAAATACAATTTTGAAGCATTCTTTCTATCAACACCATATGAAATTATTACAACTGTATGAGTGCCCATTGCAAGCCTGTTCCTAACAACCTCCTTGATTATCCACTAGGATACAATGCAGGAATGTTACCACAAAGTAAATGCATTTACATATAATGGCTTTGGTTTGCCCCAAATGTCAAATTTAAGAGAGAAATTTCTCTCCTGCTTTTATCAAATCTGAGCCAGGAGCAGCTCCAATGTACTTCGATACTGAATATCCTCTAAAAGGTTAACAGGTGGGTACAGTGTCATACCATTTAAGAAAAAAACCCAAACAAACATCTTTTAAATTGTCTACATTTTTCTCATCTTATCTAGTGATGGACTTGTAGCTGCTGTTCTGAGTGATTTCATTGTTCTTATAGAAAGCAACATGTGTGTTGACATGTGAGGTATTTGTTTGGGCTCCACCTATAAAGCACATCAAATGCCAGAGTAATCGCTGTATCTACCCTGTAAAATTACAGATGATGTCAGAGAAAGACAGAACTACTGTCTCCCTACTTAGAGAGAAGCTCCCCTTTCAACAAAAGTCTCCTGTAGTACAAGTTGTTCAGATCCTAAGGTCTTGCTGAAACATCATTTGCTGATAAGGATAATCATACCAACACTATAATCCTAGGGAAGAACAAAGCTGTCACAATAGACCTATTACATTAAAATTAAAACCTTGTAGCTGGCTTTCAACCATGACTGAAGAGTCATAACCTTGGTCCTGCTGCTCACTAGTTTGCTCTTGGCAATAAGTTTAGCAGAGCACAGTGAGATGATGCTTTACATAGAAGCAAGTGTAAAGTAACTGCAGACTCTTGGAGAGAAAATTTTTTGATTCTTGCTTTCTTGTGGCAGGCTCCTATTCTTCGCTCAAACTCAATTGCTCTGTTTCATGAGGGGAGTCATCTAACAGTTACAATTCTGCCTCTTGCTTTTCAATATAAGTGAGATTCCAGTTTTATATTTCCTGGATATTTTGTGCCAGTTCAATGGAAAATAACTCTCTCATTAGATGTTATAACTCTTACTATAACTGTCAGGTCTCACCCTGTGTTCACCCACTTTATTTATCTCCATAAATCCACACATCTTGTACACTCCTGTGTTTGTAGAGCTTCCCCCACCTTCAGCACATCCATCCCAAAAATGGTCTATCCCCTTCAGACAGAAACTATCAGCAATTACAGTGCTCAGTCCCCCAGGTTTTTGCAGCTGTTCTATCTTTTTCACACACCGAGGATACTAAACCCAGAACACTGTTTCCCATTTACAGCCTCAGCAAATATGAACAACTGATTCCCCACTCGGGTTTGATTGAGCATGTGGATATTAGGCACTACCCCTACCTGAGCATCCTTGCTCAACTTGGTTGCCAGAAATGTGGCAGGTAAGAGCTAGAAGAATAATAAAATCATAGAATGGTTTGGGTTGGAAGGGACTTTAAAGAGCATCTGGTTCCAATCCCCCTGCCATGGGCAGTGACATCTTCTACTAGCCCAGGTTGCTCAAAGCCAAATCCAACCTGACCTTCAACATTGCCAATGACAGGGCATCCACAGCTGCTCTGAGCAACCTGGTCCAGTGTCTCATCATTCTCACAGTAAATTTCTTCCTGATATTTAATCTAAACTGTTCTCTTTCAGTTCAAAGCCATTCCCTCTTGTCCTGCTGGTCACATGCCAATGTAAAAAGTCCCTCTCCAGCCCTCTTGTAGCTCCATTTCACACACTAAAAGGTTGAAATGAGATCTCCCTGGGGCTTTCTCTTCATCAGGCTGAACAATCCCAATTCTCTCAGCCTGTCTTCGCAAGAGAGTTCTCTGATGATCTTTGTGATCCTTCCCTATACCTGTTCCAACAGGTCCATGTTTTTACTATGCTGAGAAGCCCAGAGCTGGATCAGCACTCCAGGTGATGGCTCACACCTGGAGCAGAGCAGAGGGGCAGAATCACCCCCCCAACCCTGCTGGCCACACTTCTTGGGGTGCAGCCCAGGTTATGGTTGGCTTTCCTGACCTGTGAGCACACATGGTCGAGTGTATGAAGAGGGTGTACAAGCAGCAGCATCTGGCTTCAGATCTGGCACCTGTCCTGCTCAGGCACAGGTAAAATACAGCAAGTGTCCAACACCTACATTTGTCCCTTTTGTTCACCTGGAAATGTCATTTAACATTTCCAAACGCCAACACTGCAAAGACCCGGAGGTTTCCTCAATGTCGGGCCCCTAAGAGCAGATGGTCGCAGAAGCACGGGAGTGCTGGGACGCGGCAGAGCATCCCCCCGCCGCCCTCCATCCCGTCTCATTCCGTCCATCCCATCCCGTCCCGTCCGTCCCGTCCCGTCCCGAGCCCCCGCCCCGCTCACCTGCCCGCGGCCGAGCCCGGTGCCGGACCCCGCGGCCGAGCCCGGTGCCGGGATAAGCGCCCCGCCGCCCCCGCAGCCGGGACGAGGAGGAGGAGCTGCGCCTGGCAGACACAGCAGCTCCGCGCCCACATCCCCGTGGAATTCCTCAACGAGAAAAATGCCGGGACGGGCGCCGGGAGCCCCGCCTGGGCGCGCTGGGATGGAGCAGTCGCTTCCCATCCCAGAGCCTTCTGTGCCCTTCCCTCTTGGAAGAAAGAAGGCTCCCTGGGACGCGCTTCTAGTTAATTCATGTCTACGTTGATCAAGGAAACTTTCTGGCAGTGTCATTGACTGCTAAGTTGGGAAAATGCACTGGCTTTGCAAAGGAAATAGCCTCTTCAAAAAGGCTAAGAGACGGGTGTCACACAGACTTGGGATATAATTAAAGCAGAACACAGATAGAGCATGCTAATATGGCTAAATTCAACAGAGGAAACCTGAAATGTAATAAGTACCCTTATGTTGTTCTGTTGTTCACCCCCTTCCTTATATGGTGGAGGTCTTTTTTAGACTGATACAATCAATAGGTATCGATTTTGAAGTTCAGGAAATGGTTAATCCAACCTGTTTAAGGTGATTGAATTTCACTGATTTGATTTGATGCAGAACAAGAAATTGGCTCCCATGAAGTAAAATGCCTGACTGCAGTACATTGCTTCCCACACAAGCACAATGCTGTGCTGTCATCCAGGGGAAGGGGACACAAACCTGCAAAAAAACGTATCCACCATTGGTGCTTTTCTGTTGGCTTCTGGTTTTTATGGCATAAGGCAGATTTGTTCAATAACAGGTTTTCTTGTGAGGGAATAAAAAACTTGATATTCCTTGCCTAGCATGAATCAGCAAATCATTGGAAAAATGGTTTTGCTAGTAGAGAGTTTGATAACATGAAGATAGAAAGTATTTAAGAGGAAAAAGTACATTTAGATGATCAGTGCAGAGAGAAAAAAATGTAGCTGAAATTATTTTGTTTTGTTGGCATGTATTTTGTTTCTTTTGTGTTTGCATGACGGTGTACTATCATCCAAAGAGTCTGGATGGAAATGCAAGAACTAAAACTACTATTGAAGAACAGAACTAGAATGAAACAGCAACATGATAATATGGATATTGAAAAATACATTGAAATAAAAAGTACTGAATAGCATTGTGTGAAGAAAAACAAATAATTGCATTGCTATCTTTGCTTTTCATTCTCACTTTTTTTCTTGAGAGTCATCTTGAAGAAAAAGTGTTATGAGGCTTTTTCAGAGTATTTTTAGGAATCTGATTTGGGCTTCTATCAGCAGATTTGCATATGAAGGGAGATTTCTAATCATAGAAAAACCTACTCTGAGGAATCCATGTCGTTACATGAATTCAAAATTTAAGCATTTGGATCTTTAGGTGAAATAATGGTTAAAAATTTTAGATCATTTCCAAAATTCCTACAGATATCTAGTGTACAATATATATTATCATCACTATAAATATTCTACAAGAAATGGAGCAAAAGGAACTGATTGGTATAATAAACTGTGCCATGTGAATCAGAAGCATATGTTAAACTTCGGCTAAAAATAAAAGGAGCAACCAAGGTAAGATAAATATAAAAAATTAATAGAGCTGAAAAAGTACTTTGCTCTAATTTTGAATTAAGGTAATGAGATGGAGAATTGGCAGATTGATCATAAAGATGAAGGAGGAGAAATAATAAAATGGGAATGAAAAATCAAGGTTCAGACATGGTAAGAATAGAACCAGTTCATTTCCTCAGTCTATGCAGGAACAATGTCTATCAGATTTAATTCCAGGCCTAGTAGTAAGGAGTTTCTAGTAGCTTTGTGGAGTTTAGAGCACCATGTGACCAAGAATAGCAAATTCAACACTTATATTTGAGAAATTAAGAATAATTAGGAGTCTCCTGTATTCTGCATTACCCAGTGTGTTCCAGACCAATAAGTGCTAAGAAAACAGGAGTTCAAGATGTGGAAAAATGGTAAACTCATTTTCTTTTCTAATTGTTAATGTTGCCAGGCAGTCCTGCCAATGGCATGAAGTTATGGGAAGGGTAAATATAACCTTAGAGCTTATCTCACAAAGTTCTGGGTAGGATTACTGAAGTGTTACAGCTAACATTGAAAGCATGGCTGAGATCTTCTGTGAAATATTTTATTTAATTCTATTTCTTCCTTGTTTACATAGATCAATTTAGATTGAAACAAGGACAGAAAACAGTCCAAAGAATGAGGCAGAGGCACGTAGCTTTTTTTAACCTATCAAAATGAAATTTAAAATGGGATATACCTGTTGCTGTTCAATAATTTTGGGAGTAAGAAGGTAAAAAAGTAACTCAGTTAAAGGTCAGTCAAAGCACAGAATACATGAGAGTTAATGGCAGTATAACTTTGGAACATTTTATATTCCAGTAAGTTTTCCGGCAAGAAAAACTGAAGTTATGAATCTGTTTACAAGAGAAGTAATAGAGTTTCTACTGCTATTTGAAGGTTGAGAATAAATAGGTTACAGAATTTGGCAGTCGCAGTCTGGTGTTGCTTGCATGACACTGCAGGTGAGTTGTGCTGGGAGCTGGCTCCCCTTCATCAAGGATGATTCCAGTAGAACATGGAATGTTTAATCCTGTTAGTAGCTGATCACAAGTGATGTTCTCCAGGGCTCAGTATTGACGCCTGTCCTTTTTAATATCTTCGTGGATGACCCGGATGAGGGGATTGAGAGCACCTTCTGTCAGGTCACAGACAACACTAAGTTGGGCAGGAGTGTTGACCTGCAGGATAGTTGGAAGGCTGTGTAGAGAAGATCTGGATTAGTGAGCCTAGGCCAATTGCATGAGGTCTGACAAAGCCAAGTGTGGGGTCCTGCTTTTGGATCACAACAACCCCAGGCAGCTCTACAGGCTGGGGCAGAGTGGCTGGAAAAATGTCCAGTGCTAAAGGACCCGGGGGTGCTGGTCAGCAGCAGCTGAACATCAGCCAGTGTGTGTGCCCAGGTGGCCAAGAAGGCCAATGACATCCTGGCCTGCACCAGCAATAGTGTGGCCAGCAGGAGCAGGGCAGTGATTGTCCCCCTGTGCTCAGCAGTGGTGAGGCTGCACCTCGAGTCCTGTGATCCCTCTTCTCTAAAGTAATAAGCAAGATGAGATCGTGTCAAGTTGCACCAGGGGAGGATATTAGGAAAAATTTCTTCACTGAAAAGGATTGTCAGGCATAGGAACAGGCTGCCCAGGGCAGTGGGGGAGTCACCATCCCTGGAGCACTGCTGGACGGATTTAAAAGATAGGTAAATGTAGTGCTAGGGACATGGTTCAGTGGTGGACTTGATGGTCTTAGGTTAATGCTTGGACTAGATCATAAAGGTCTTTTCTGCCCTAAATTATTGTGATTCTATGCTTAACATAAAATGACAACTTGTGTTTGGAGGCAATAAAGTTTCTTACTAAAAGAAACTGATTACTTGGTTCGAAAAATTTGCCTCAGTCTTGCCTCCTGTCTCTTAATACTTGCTTGAGCATATATGCCAGAACCTAGACAGGATTAGCAATTGCTACTAACCCCATTCTGGAGCAATGGTCTTTGTGGGTTCTTAGGATTGGATCCTATTTCAGGCAGTAATGTTGCAGAGTGATGGGAAAAGGTTACCGTCTTGGAGGTCCCAATAAATTGAACTTGAATGCTTTTTTTTTTCTTTAACATTGACATTCTAAACATATCAGTCGCTGATGCTAAAATGTGGGAATCAGGACAGTACCACAGATGTGGGATTATTTGCAGGCAGGCTTGGAAGGTTTACAGGTGGCTGCCAAGACAAAGAATAATTAGTTTTTATCTTCTTGGAGAGACGTTTCACTAATGATGAAGAAAATGAGCTTTTCCTTTAGATCCTGAAGGAAACATGCCACAGTAACATTCTTGGAAAGCTGTTATATAGATGGAATTTTCTGACTCTAGATGGTGTAAGAAACTATATAGCTCAGGCAGGGACATTCAGATGTTAAGTGTGAAAACTTGTTTTGTTTTTGCCTATGTAAAATCAGCAGAATCAAACCAAATTCTGCCAGGGCTCAACCTTATCCTGTGCTTGCAAATATCGCTGCTGTCCTGGAGGAACACACAAAGTCACTTGACATTAAAATCTAGTGGTCTAAAAACTATCTCAGTTCATTTGCCTTGAAGCAGGAGATGATAATCTGAGGAACAATACAGAGTACTTCCTCCTAGCTCCAGGAAGAGCTCCTTCATCCAGTATCTGTGTAAGCTATCCCTCTTACATATGCAAGATCATGACAGCCAAGGCTACTTTGCTGCACAAGTCTCCCCATTTCTTTTTCGTATCCTTAGTTTCATTCTTCTCCTCTACAGCTGTCAGTATGGTCCAGCTGGCTCTAGATTCAGCATCTAAGTACTGACAGGGACAGTGGTGTCAGCCTGCAGGGCTGGAGACCCCCTAACCACTACAGCTGGAGGTTCTGCTTGGCAGAAGGGTATCCCTTCACTATACCACAGGTTTCACCTTGCCTTCTTGTCATCCATGGTTTTCAGCACATCATTTGCTGATAGCAGAGATGTGACAAATCATCAGGAATTTCTGTCTCTCATCCAATTTATAAGGAAACATGGTCTCTAGCAGGCATTGTTATCTCTCTTTTCTATATACCTTAATATTTTGAAAGTGTCCTCTGCATTCTTTTCCAATATATGTACACTCTACTGACATTCATATAATTTTCCTGCCTTCTCTTTCTTTCTTACCTAATTTCAGTCTGCATTATTCTTACTCCCTATTTCTTTCCCAGCACCAGTTCTTAGGCTGAAATGCTCTCTCCTTCTGCATCTCTTTTTCTATTCTCAATATTAATCTCACTTGAATGAGCCCTGCCTTGTCTCCATCATCTTGGCTCCTAGTTTCTTTACCCAGTTTATCACAGTGTCACCAAAGAAAGTTCCCTTCTATGGTTAGGTGCACTCTTCCCAGCATCCTTTAATTGACCCCAAACTATTGAATCTCCACAGCCTTATTATCTGGAAATGCCATTGTTATTCCCAGCTCTTTTACACACCATGGTTTGTTTGAAAAAAGGGCTGTTGCCTAGCTTCTTTCCCACTCTCGTGTCTGTAAAACCCCACTGATGTTTCACAATTCCCATCCTTCCTTAGCACAACTTTCACTATTCCCTTGCACTTCTCTTTCCCTCCAGTCTGCTGGAATTCAGCAGTTGCCATAAAATTGCATTGTCTGCACTGATAGTTTTGTGCTGTTTGTATGCCTAGAGGCAGGGGAAACAGGATGAGTTTTACTATTTAATTATCATTTTAGTCTGATAAAGACTATATATTGAGAAAAATATAGCATAGAAAGGACAGGGTCTTGCAGATCATAGACTCATTGAATATTTTGGGTTGGAAGGGACCATAAAATCATCTGGTTACAACACCCCTGCCATTTAGATATTTAGGTATTAAAAGGTGACTCTTTTCTGAACATAAGCACACCACATTTTTTACACTTCATAGTAGATGAGCCTAGATTCAGGTCAGAAATAAATCTGATGATTTCCCTCCATTCAGTCCAGTGTCACAGTGGACTATTTAGCTTTGAATCAATGGCTCAAAGGCTAAATAAGCAGTTGGTATTGTAACCAAGAGCAACATATGGGTCAAAGAATAGAAATACTTAAAATTTGCCTGTAGACCATAACAATTGTGTCATGCCTAACCTGCTGTCATTAAGACCAGAGAAGAGGGAGGAAGAAACAATTTATCCCAAATACAAACAGAGGTTCAGAAATGTTTGCAGTAGTTGCAGTTGTTTCCGGGGTTGCAACACCCATGGTACCTCAGCAAAATCACACACACATAGTTTCTCTGATAAATCAATACCATTCTGAGCAGAATGAACCAAGATCAGTGTGGTCTGAGCAGTCAAAATACTAGTGATGGCCATAAGTGCACATCTTTTAGCAGGACTGAAGTGTATTTAATGTACTTGCCCTGTGTTGCTGTTACTGAGAGACACGTATGCAAATAATATGGCTATTAGCTATTGCATGCACCTGAATACATGGTTATATTCTAAACTCATGTACATATAGATACAGTAGAGTATGGCCTTATCTCATTAGACATTTTCCATTATGTAGGGTTGTAAGGCTCATCCCATGGCTGGACTCAGGTCTTCCCTTCAGAATAGTCTGGTGGTCCCATTTCTCCTGACTGGTTGTGCACCACTTCAAGCATTATAAACAGCATTCACCATCAAATCCCAAAATAAACATTGTAACTTAATTTAGGTCCGGATTGTCAAGAGGTTGGATGACTTTGCTCTAGTTATTACTTCAGTTAAATACTGTAATAATAGCATTCTTCCTATTGCAAGCAATTGAGTGGGTGTATATGTAGCAATTATCTAAGTGGGTAGAATTTGCACAGATAAAAATGAAGTAGATGAGCTGTAATATCAAGTATGGGCGACATGCCTCCCTTTATACACCCTTTCACCTTGCCCACGCAGGAGGCACACACCAAGCAGGGCGGCCTTCTGAAGGGCTGGAAGGTCATAAAACCTTACTGGGGCATGGGTTTTGCTGAATGGATCTGCCTAGGGTGCTTCAGCTTCAGGAATTTAAGAGAAAAATACTTGTTTTGGACATTTATGAAACTGCAACTTCAAATACTCTGCCTTAAAATGAAAATTCTAAGAATATTTTCTTCTGCATGATTAAGAAAAGATCATGTGAGTTATAATCTCGACTAAGCCACAGCAGATAGAAAACACTAAAACCTATTTCAGGAGTTTTTTGCTTTGGAGTTTTTTGGGGGGACTTTGGGGTTTGTTTTGCTTGGTTGTTTTTTGAGAGAAGCCACAGTTCTTCTCATAGGGGAATGTATTTAAAGACAAATGAGAAAATATCATAACATCATCTCAGATTGTGGGTGTGTTTCATTCTTAAATAAAACCAGAAAACTCAGTCTGAAATGTGGCAAATGTCACCTGTAGGTTGACAAGGAGTCAGCAGCTGTAGTCAAGTTTCTTACTGGGGCAGTTTTTCTTATGGTAGAAAGTACAACAGATTAATGCCTCAATAACATGCTTGGTCCAGTGTCACTAAGACACAAGAGAATCATCTCTTCAGTAAGCCATTGAACTGGAAAGGACTGGGTCACCTCAAGAGGGGATCAGATCCATCCCCTTGCTTATGGCAGTGCTGCCTGTGTCCACATCTTCATAGACTCTAAAAAAAAATCTAGTGGGAGATATTACCCCACAACACTCTTACATGATAATTAATATCATTATTTTGTTATGAGTCTTCTGTAAAGCAAACAGGCATTTCAGGAGATAGAGGATTATCTGTTGGAAGGGACTGAAAGACAATAAATTAAAGCACTTTAATATTCCATTAAAATTAGTGGTAAACAGAGATACACATTTTCTTGGCTGTAATTTTAAATGCTCATTGCATGACACAAGAAAAAAATTCAGAAGCTCCTCAGGAGCATGTAAATAAAGTAATCTTCAGAAATAAACAATAATAAATCATGATTTTGAGTAACTTTGCAAAGGCAATGCTATTAGCTGAAAAAAACCTAAAAAATGGGGAAAAAACTTAAGCTTATATTTTGGTAATAAGATAGTGAATCAAAAGCATCATACTTTCTTAATTAGACTGGCTTAAACCTTTTATCTCTTCTGCATGTTTTTCAGTCCTCTTTTCCTTCTAGAAAGAGTACCAATGTGCTTCTTGAACTTTTTTTTTTTTGCGTTTTCAATTTCTAGATTTTCAGTGATTAGCCATGCTTCGTACCAAATCAAACAAGGATTTTTCAATACCTCTATGACTAATAATTAATTAAATAGCTGATTTAAAACACAGTGACTTTACTCTGTCTTAGATTTACTGATATCTAAGGTTACATTGTGTCATCTTTTAACCCCAGATGGCAACTGAGCACCACACAGCTGCTATTGACTCCACTCCCCAGCCTACAGGTAGGATGCAGAGGAGAACCAGAAAAAGTTGAAACCTGTTGAGATAAGAATACTTGAGTAATTTAAATCAAGTAAATAATAATACTAACAACAATAACATCCATTAAGAGGGAGTTAACAAGAAGAGATAGAGGAATAAAACCCCAGACATACAAGTGATGCTCACTACAGTTGCTCACCAGCTGCTGACCAATGCCTAGCCCATTCCTAAGCTAGGACTGGCCCCTTCCAGCCAACTCCCCCTAGTTTATACACTGAGAATGACACTATATTATCATTTTTTATCTTCTTTTTTCTCTTCTGACAGAGTCAGGATTAAAGCACAAGGACAGAATTTCGTGTTCGGACTCAGACGTTTATTAATTCTTATCTATGTTACAGTGAGTGCCACACCACTTCTAGCTAACAAGCTAAAAATGAAGAAATGGACATGTATCTCTCTCATTACAAGGTCTTTTAAGGCTAAACAGTTCAATTAAATACTAACACCTAAATTATTTATACTTTTGACCCAATGACTGAACACCCATGACTCGTAGCACAACATTTTCTATCTAATTCAAAAAGTACTACCTAGACCCAACAAGAAGAAGGTGAAGAAAGAAAGGAATCCCCACCCTAAAATTTCCATCTTGCCTTCCATATATTGCTATATTCTAAAACTCTAAATTTTAAATTTTTCACCATGTGATAGCACACTTCTATTCANCATTCCTCCTTCTGGTTTCCTGTGCACCTGCTCCCTGCCAGAGTGTGGGAAACTGGAAAGTCCTTGGCTTGGGGTAAGCCCTGCTTAGCAACAACTAAGCAATCAGTGTGTTATCAACATCTTTTGCATACTAAACCCAAAACACAAAACTGTACCAGCTACTAGGAAGAAAATGAACAAGCCAAATGTCTCAGCCAAAACCAGGACACATTTGTAGCATTTGTAGTTGTTAAAAAATTAATTCAACATGATTCTGAATGAAATAGAGTAATCCAAGAAGGAAAAAATACCATCTTTTACATGTTTCAGAATAAAATCTGAATTTACTAGCCCCACTGCAATGTGTTAAACCATGTTCACTTTACTTCACACACTGTGCCACAGATATATTTAAGAATGCTGCTGATTCAACAGAACAGGATCCTTGGCTCTCATCCACATTTGAACTCTTTTGATACTGCTCTAGCAGAGTGAGGACACCTGAAAAATGTACTATTCATACATCTCTAGAGTTTCTTTACAGTCTTAGAACCTAAATTAAGGTTTCTCTAAAAATGTAGTTTATATTTAAAATACCCTTCAAGTGATGAAAATGTAATTCATTTTAAATGCAGTTCATTTTTTGTTTTCACATATATTCATTCCCATGCCCAACATGGGAATGCGTCTATGCTTGGACACCTCAGATCAAATAATCTGAATCACAAAAATCCTTCTTATAATTTCTTCTGAGGCTATTTTGTAATAAGTACAGCTTTGCTTTGTTTGAGGATTGAAATAGTTTCCTTTTTCTGTCTGGATAACTAAAGGTTTTTTCCAGAGTTCATGAAGTGCTTTCCTGGAAGATATTTCTGGATTCTGAGCCACAGAACAGTGCATTCAAGTCATTGACCAGCAGGAGATAAGATAGTGTTTCTAGTTAAGGATGCTGGCCTTGATCTGGACAAATCACTTTATGTAGTTGTTTCTTTTGCCCCTTCTTACAGTAATATTGATAGAAGCTAAAAAGTACTGGCCAAAGACATTGTCATCACTGATTACTGGCTGTGCTATGAGAAAATTATGGAATCTTGGTCAATCCAGTATGTTCTTGCATTTTGTGATTAAAATTGTACTTGATAATTTAGCATTCATCTGAATGAAAAAGAAGAAAGAAAGTGGCAGGGAAATTTCCCTGTCTTTTTCAGTGAGAAATCCCAAGACTTAGTCTTTTTCTTCCCAGCTTAGTACAGAACTCTGTGATGCTCTTCTATTCCAACCCAGGGATGCCTG
>VZTT01006506.1:3580-17477 GCA_013400855.1 Buphagus erythrorhynchus
TTTTTTTTTTTTTTTTTTTTTTTTTTTTTTTGCATTTAGGTATATTTAGTAGCAGCTTGTCTAATTAAGAACAATTTTAAATATATGGGCTGTTCTTGAGCCAAAGAATGCTTCAAGATGCATGACTTTCATAGAATATTAATTTTATACTATACCCAAACACACCATATTCGAATATTGTCTGGCAGACAATGCTACAGAAAATCCTAAGCAAACTATAGAACAAAAAACAACAGATAGTTAGTACCCTACCCCAACATGTAGCTAATATTTTAAGTAACATTTTAATTTGTAAAGATAAAATTTAAAAAACCCTCTACCAGTCTTAATTAGATCCCTGTCTTTTCAAAAAACTAATTACATGTCAGATGAAGCACTGGCTTAGGAAGCCCCTGTATTCTTGCAAAGGCAGAGATAGTTCTATTCCCAGCTGTGCCTTGTTATATGCCTCCCAGCAAGAAAAAATGCACACTTTCTCAAAAAGCAATCCGTAACTACAAAGCTTTATAGTCACTGATTTACCTTTCATGTGTGCTGAACCACTACATCTCCAAGAGAATCAGCAAGAGCCATCAGCAGTTTTGAAAAGAAGGGCTTAGAGTCCAGATTTTAAAAATAGTTAGTCAACAATAATTGTGCATAAATGGCAGTTAGAAAACTAAACTGTTTATATTCCCTTGAAAATACCATCAGTATATATCCACCATTTCAGATAATGCAATGCACTCACTAAGGTATAAAAATTTCCATTCTGTTGCAGATTTTGGTAGAAATTTAGGTATCTTAAAAGGGATCTGGCTACCTAAGCACCTTTTATGAGGCCAGCATTTAAATACCGTTGAGAAAATGGCAAAACAGGACCCATGCTAAGGTAGTCAAAATTGGTACATGCTTTTCAAAATACACAATGAAATCCCAGTCACAAGAAACTTCACGGGCAAAACTCCCAGAACAATAGTGAAGGTTTATCCTTCTGTCAGCTTCTTCATGAGCAAATTTGCAATTAAAAATTGTCAAACATGATGTATTCCTTTCATCTCTTCCTTACTCTTTGCTCTGACTGCACTATTTAGCACGTTCACCCACCAAAATCATCACTGAAATTTGGAAAGCATCCACAAGATGAGAAACAACCTGTAAAGCATAAGTTTTGTAATCAGGCATTCTATTATTAAGCATTTCTAGTAAGTTTAGAGAATGAAAGCAAACACAGCCAGAAAACTTCAGTCTTCCACTAATGTGAGATCAAGACCAGTAGGCCTTTCACTAACACAGAGCTCTTAATCTGAAGATCTCCTCAGAGCCTTTAATAAAGACAGAGCTATGAAGACTTAATGTAAAGAAAAATTAAATGGCTTGAAGAGAACAAAATCGATTAACCTACAGAATGAAGGAAGAAAGGATCAAACACCGAAGAACAACTCCTCCTGGATATCTCACTGACACCACATACACTTGCAGTGACTTGAAGGACTGCTCAGCTAGCAGTGGCCCAGACTCCACTGAAAGCATCAGTGGAAACAGTAATGCAGCTGCAAGTGCTTGTCACCCTGTTTACTGAGGCCATTATACAGAGGAACCTAAATATAGACATTAAAAATATCTGATTTAGACAACTACATCTTAAAATCTGGGTCAGTTTTACCAAGACACAGAGTGTCATCTCAGGCATGTCAGGACACACAAAACATACAAACACCAAACCGCAAACAAGTCAGAAGAGACCAAATAATATAAGTATCAGCACATGTGAAGATTGTTTTTCAAATTTGAGGCTTGGGGTCTTGAGGGAAGAGAATTCACACAGAAAAACCTACAGGTAATACAGGCACAGGTGGGTGGGTACACCACATTTCCATCTCAAAAGAATTCCCCTGGAAAACTTACAAGCAGACAGGCATGGGTCAAGCTGCTCACCTGCTCACAGGACTGTTTGTGACAGAGGCAGTGGTGATGTGAGTCATGCCAGCACCTGATCAATAAACACCCCCGTGTCTCTCACAGCCCCCCCGGGTGCTAGAAGGTTACTGCGGAGGCTGCTCCTTCCAGAACAGAAAACCAGGAACTCGGCTGCAGAGTGATTATAGTCTGCTGTGTTTTGAAAGGTCACTCACTCTCCATCACCTGATAGTGTCATTAAGCCCAAAAGAAGTGGTATAACCATTTGAAATTATTGCCTGCGGTGAAATGGAACAGTAAAGCATACCACTTATTTGCACCGGCTAAATTAAAAGGAAAAATAGCCTTCTTTCACAACAGGAAAGCAACAAGCAACAGAGGGCCTGAAAAATACAGCAAGGTTTTACTGTTTAACAAAATACTTACGGTGATATATTAAGCCAGGGGAACTATTACTGTACGAGAGGCCATGATGTATTAACCAAAACATATTTGAAAACCTTCATCCTATTTTTAAATTATGTTAGACTGTGTGACCTGGCCTCATGAAGATCCAGCCACCTCCTGGGGCAGCGCGGTGTTCTCAGCTCCTACTGAGAAGGCTGTGGGAGCATAAGGTTATTTAGCACTTTGCAGGATAAGATCCTCAGTACTCAAAGGAAAATTCAAACAAAATTTAGCCTAAATGACTCAGTCAGACCAAAAAGCTACAATTAACAACATTTAATAACAATGGAGCTAGTAATAAAAGCAAATAAATTTCAAGCTTTATGAAAAAACCCAAAAACCCAAACTACAACCACCACCACACAAATCACTGACTATTTCACCCCAAGTTACTCAGATTCAAAACTCTGAGTCAAAGGGAACAGAAATAAGCCTTTCCTTCCCTCCTCCCAGCTTCTGTAGCTGGTGGACCACTGCAGGACACACCTCCTGCTCTTGTGCTCAGCAGCATCCTCTCTGGGCCACTGCATGTGGAAAACTACCAAAGGTGTTGGGACAATGCCTGGTGGGATGCTGGGGCTGCCAACTCTGGGCAGAGTCTGGGGTACACATGAATGTGGCACATGGGAATGTGGTCTGGTTGTAAGCTTTGCAGGGCTGTGTTGTTGGTTGGGCTTGACACTGGAGGTATTTTCCTGGATGGTTCTGTTTTGTAAGTGAGAAACAAATACTCAGCAATGACACTGAATCATGTAAGCTCCACAGACAGTCTGTGATAGATAACAAACGATCTTTTCTATCACAGGTACAACATAGAAACCATCCTTCCCCACAGCACATTCTTCAATGACAGCAAAACTATGGTTATCCACAGGGTATCAGTCTTTCACATTGATTGCCTCCTGCCAAATAAAGATGCTTTCAATCCTCACAGGTGATTTCCTACTTATTTCCCAATATGTAGCTTGACTGAGTTTTTGCTACAGTTTTTCAAGTCATCGGATACACAGCGAGAATGTTACATCTACTATCAGCCTACTTTAGCTAGGCATATCCAGCCATGAGTAGTTATGCAACAAAAATCCACATAATACAGACAACACAGCTTTGCTCCTCCGCACACTAAAAAAGCCTGCCACTTCCCTGTTTCAGGAGAGCAGAAAGGCTTACATGAAAGTGACTGCATTTTCAGTGAAATAAAAATTTTGAGCTTTATCTTTGGAACACTCCCTAAACATTTTTACCAAACTTCCCCTAAACATCAGGTCATGGCAGCTGATCATGCAATTGGCACTGCTTCTCAGCACAAGGGGATTTTACTGTCCTCACATTTGTGAAACTGTCTGCAAAGAGAACCAGATGTGTAGTAACCAGTCTTGTTTTTTAAAAAAAAGCTTGAAATTTTACTAATGTAATGTCTGTAAATAGCATAAGAGACAAGGGGAGCAAGAAGTAATTCCACTGGGAGAAGAGGTATAGCTATTATAATTGGGACAATGCAATCATACAAGACTTTACTGAACATGAGCACACTTCTATAGCCACCATCCCAACACTGCCAAAAGCTCTACAGCAGCAGCAAAGCCAATGCAGACCTTACAGATGTAGCAATGCTACAGAAAACTGCCAAGCAAGATTGAAAGTAAAAGATCATACAGAGCTAGCTGTGTGACTTTAATCTACAGACAAACAAATCCTTTGCTTTATAGAATTTCTTCCACTTCTTTTGAAAACATTGTTTGCAACACAGGTAACACTGAAATGTGAGAAATAAAACTGCTCTTGTTTGACATACTTCACTAATGAATCCAGGCTTTAATGAGAAATTACGGTAATTCAAATTCAATCTCTCAAACAATTTGTTATGCCTCCCCTTCTGTGAATTCACCATGTCGTTCTAACCTAATGAACATCAGCATAATGCATACTACATCTTTCTCATATCAAAACCACTTGCCTCTGAAAATTATAATTAGAAAGAAATGAAATTACTGGGAAATAACTAAGTTTCATTTGTTTGATTTGTTTTAAAAATAAAAAGCAGGTCCTGCAAGACACTACATCCACTACTGAGTAAGTATAAAATGAAGCTAATTTAATTTGATGTACTATTTTTACTATATTAGATCAGAAGAGAAACAAAAATGCAGCATACTGTAAATGCCTCTAATAAAGTAGGCAAACATAGGCAGCAACTACTCTCACAATGCATTTCCACTGAGCTGTATTTCTTCTCATCGAAGTATTCGTGCAAGCAGAAACTACAGTCTAAACCTAAATCTGAATATGAAAAAAAAGATGCAGCTGATTCAGGCAACTGGAGGTCTAGGCTTATAAAATATTTAACACTGGACTCCATTCTTCTCTTCAGGGTCATGCAATCCCTTCAGTGACCTCACTGGATCTTATGCCCTCAGAAAAACAGAACCCTAAGGCAAAAGTTATTTTGTCTCTATTTGCACTTCTTCTTTCAAATCCACAGGCACAAATGAACCTCCTTTCTTAAAGAAAGAACTGAGAACATGCCAACCCCTCTTCTCTAACAGAGGAGCAAGGAGAGGGTATGCCTTAACCCAAAGAACATGTGGGACTGAAAAGACATGGAGAGCAATATGAACTGGGAATGACTAGCAATTACATTTCTAAATAGAGCTCTTCCTAAACCCAATGGGGGCCCTGACATCTATTTCCATATGGAAAAACTGCTTCCATGTGGTTACAAAACTTCACAGAGGATCAGGCAAGGGGATGTTTCAGTAAGTGAAAATCCAGCATGAGAAATGCTAGTGAGCTGTCTGCTCTATGATCCATTAAGAGATCCAGCCAAAGAAGAAGGAAAATAAAGAGAAAATAATTATAATTTTCCCAAATCAGTTTGCACTCAAATCACACTTAATTTAAATAAACTGACACAAAGGTTCAAGGAGTTCAGTTCTGCCTAGGAAAAAATGAAAGTAAAAGTTATTAATGGACAGATAAAAACATATGGGAACAGTCTGATGAGTCAGTACAACTTGGAAGCTGAGGGAGATCTCCACAGCTTTCACACACTATGGACATCTATGACAAGATCCAGAGCTGAAGCCACTGGTGGCAACATGCAGCTCCCTGGGCTGGGGAAGCTCTGAACAGATGTATTGGAAATGGGAGCTCCTGGTACTACACTCGGGCTGCTGGCAAGTTGGGTGATATCCCCACCCACACCAGTCAGTGAAGGCAGGCCACCAGCCTGGTCCGACCAAGGGAGTCCCAGGGGAGCTCCATGCCTGGGGGATGACACCCCCAGGTGTTTCCTGCACTATTTTCCAAACTGCAAGGCTGCTGCCAGGGCAGGGTACACCTTACGAGGCTCCTGGGAAATGCACCTGGGAAATCCTGAAGTCTTGCAGTGCTAAGGGCCAAAGGTGGGCAAAGGTGGCGTGGAAGCCAACAAAACAGAGGGACAGGGTAATAGCAACAAGCATGGGAAAACAGAAGGACAAGGGAATAAAAGAGGCTGGTCCTGTGTCATCATAAATGTTGTTTTCTTGCCCTGCACTGGGTAAGCATGAGCAGCAAGCCCCTCACGAGCAGCAAGCTGGCCTAGCTGGTGAGCAGGATGGGGCATGGTCAAACAGAGATGTAGATGTGTATCATGCCTATTGGGAATACATGCCCAACCCACTGCCAGCTGAGTGACTTGAGCTGTGTCAGCCTCACCTTTGGCAGGCTTCCACAATTGACAACTAGTGCAGACTAAGTCTTTGTGCTGGATTTACACAAGTAAGTGACAACTCCTTATGTGATATCCGAAAAAGAAGAATTGTATTTGCCACCAAAGCATGGTTAAGGATATCCTAACTATAATCCTCACAGCCCACAAACTTCCAAAGATCAGTTATCATGGTGAGTTAGCCCCGGCTGGATGCCAGGTGCCTGCCAACATCTCTCCATTGCTCCCCTCCACAAGTATAGAGGGAAGAGAAAATGTAATGAAAGGTTCATGAGATAAGTACAGGGAGACAGATCACTCACCAAATACCATCACGGGCAAAACAGACTTGTATTGGGGAAATTAAGTGAATTCTATTACTAATCAAAATCAGAGCAGGGTAATTGAAATAAAATTATGAACACCTTCCCTCCACCTCTCCCTCCTTCCTGGGGTCTACCTCTTCCCCCAAAGTGGTGCAGGGACACAGGAAATGGGGATTACAGTCAGTTCAACATACGTTGCTCCTTCCACTGCTCAGGAAGAGGAGTCCTTCCCCTGGTCCAGCATGGGTCCCTCCCACGGGAGATAATTGCCCATGAACTCCTTTAACATGAGTCCATCCCATGGGCAACAGTTCTCTTCCAGAGGGTGCAGTCCTTCAAGGACAGGCTGCTCCAGTGTGGGTCCCCCACAGGTCACAGATCCTGCCAGGAGACCTGCTCCAGTGTGGGCCCCTCTCTCCATGGGTCTGCAGGTCCCTGCCAGGACTCTGCTCCAGCAGAGTTTTCCCATGGGGTCGCAGCCTCCTTCCAGGCATCTGCTTGCTTCACTGCAGGTCTTTTTCACTGCAGGTCTCAGGATCTCTGAACCCCTGCAGTCCTTCGTGGGCTGCAGAGGCACTACTGCCTCACCATGGTCTCCATCACGAGCTGCAGGGGAATCTCAGTTTTGGCACCTGGAGCACCTCCTGCCCCTCCTTCACTGACCTTGGTGTCTGCAGAGCTGTTCCTCTCACATCTTCTTACTCCTCTCTTCTCTGGCTGCAATTACATCTGTGCAATAACTTTTTTTTCCCCTTCCTAGATATCACAAAGATGTTAACAACTTTTCTGATAGGCCCATCTTTGACCAGCAGCACATTCATCTTGGAGCCAAGTGGCTCTGCTGGACATGGATGAAGCTGCTGCCAGTTTCTCACACCCCTATTAGTCCACCTGCTCCAGAACCTGGCTATGAAAACCCTATACAGAACAACACAGAAAGCTCTCCAGATGTGTGCAAACTTGGTATCTAAGAGTAAATACTAACAAAAGTACAAGGTAGTAAAATGGAAAAACGTTAATTCAACAGTCACACTGGCTTGCCAGAAAAACATGTTTTGGGTAATAAATACTAATTTGGGGTGAGAAATACTAGTTTGTGATTGCAGGTTTATTGCTTTACATTCCTCTGAGCCATCAGCACTTTTGAAGAGCTCAGAGGAATAAAATTGTGGTCTAGCAAGAAAAAATGAGGATGAGGTCTGTGCTTTGCAGATTGATTTGATTAACTCCTTTACATGGCTTTGAACCTCAGGTTTCCTCTTCCCCTTCTGCAAAATGCTTTGACACTGACAGATAAAATCCCTATGTTTGTTACACATTATACTGAAGTCTTACACTCCAAAACAGGATACAAACTAAAAGTAGATTAGCATTCAAATTCTCAGATGGCAAACAGCAGCATCCCCAGACATCCCAGCTGATTATATTCTCAAACCAAGAGGCCGCTTCATGATTTTGTTGATGCTAACTTTTCATTTGTGGCAGGGGACTTCTAAAAAACTTCTTGAAAGCTGTGATATGTCAGTCTACGTCTCCAAAAGTAACAGATGTCCCTGGTCATATCTGACAGAGCTGAGGCCAAGCTGGCCAGTAGGCCCTGTCCTGGCAGACCCATCATGCCACTGTCAGTGGGCTGGGGCAGTGCTTGCAGAGGGGCTGGGACCTTCAGAATCTGCTGAGGATCTACCCCAGCGTCGTCAAAGCAGACTCATACCCCAGCAGCTTGGCACAGTCCTCAGGCCACACAGCTGCCACAGTGGGAGCCACACCTGAGCTGAGGGTGAATTCTGGGGAGTTTGTGTTGGTTGCTTCTTCCTGTGACTTCGCAGTGCTTCCAAAGGAAATGAAATCTGTGCAAGCAGGATCAGACCTCTTGCCTAGTAGATCAATTGACACAGTTTGCCTGAAGATCAACATTTCTGTAATGTCTGTTGCAAAGTAAAAATACCTCTTCTTGATGACTCATTTTCCACACTGAGAAATGTCCGTGGGTGGGAGAAAAGAAGTGAAGCAATTCTATTTTTCTCCTTCTGTCACTACTGTAGCAGCTCTCAATTTGAGCATGAAATATAATTTAAGCACTTGCAAGATGTTTCCAGCCAGTGAACTGCACTGTTTTGTTATCTCTTTGTCATCATTTTTATCCAGAATCATATTCTTTAAAAGCCGTTTCAGCACTGTTGTGCTCACCCTCAGAATATGACCTTCCAAGCAAAGAGGCAGAATTGGGGGTTTTTACTGCATAACCTACACAAATGTATGGTATGCTATTTGCAAAAAACTCTTTGCTGTTAGTGTTGTGAGTCCAGTCACGTCTTAGTTGAGTTAGGATACAAGTCCCTGTGAATTTAATGAGAACATATTTATCCCACAGGATTAGACTAAACAGCAGCCTCTCAGAGTAAAGAGTGACTCAGAAAATCTGTCTAACGTTGCTGGACTCTGAAACTCCACAGAGCTCAGCAAGGGCTTTCTCCTGTCCTAGTCCCCCCATGACACCATGCCTCACTTCGAGTGGAGATGAAAGATTACCCCTTTTGTTCTAGATGAGGAAAGGCGTGGGATACTGTCACCCCATATCAGGACAAGTAGGTGATCCCTCTTAGGGAAGGAACAATTTTCACACACTGAGAGCCAGGCAGAAAACAGCCCACAGCTTCTGAACCAGTGTGCCCAAAACAGAAACAGCAGGAAGTGTGGGAAGATTCATCATAAAAGGAGATTTCCTCGCCTCCTCCTCCTTCCCTTGAGCAAGCTGACTCATGGTTTCTCAGCAGCACAGGCACAGACTCTTTCCCAGCAATGGCAAAGCATTCATCCTGCAGTGACTCTAATGAAATACTAGTGAGTTGTAAGGGGTGACAGAAAAACAGAAGTTTTTTGAAAGGTTAGGGTGTAGAAGCTCATTTCAAGGTGGATCAGAAAACTCTCATCAAATGGTAAGAGGGACTGGGCACTGCTTGCTCTCCAGTACCCCTGCCACTATACACCTCTGGTATGTAGCATCCCTGCAGCAGAACCTGGAGAGCCACCTGCACCCTGCACCCTGGGCATCCATTCTGCTGTCACCCCTGGGTGCCTCCCTGCTGCCACAGACAGGAGACAATGAGGCTAGGCAAGGGGCAGGCCAGTACATTTTGTTCTTTGCCACCATGGAAGGAGCAAGCATCAAAAACAAATACTTCTGGGTGCGGCAAGAGGCAAAATTACTCTTTACATAGAGCAGGCTATCCCAATTCAGACTACCCCAAGAAGTCCTACACTTTGTAAGTAAACATAAATCAAGATCTGCCTTATTCTTAACAGGGAAGCCATATATGCTTATTTTCAATGAAATAATAATATACATTAATTTGAGTCAAGTGCCTCTTGTTACTTTGAGACAATTTTCTGTAGTGCTTTGCTGTGTTGCAAAGTCACTACTTTATAAGGCTGTTTGTGACAACTCAGGAATTCCTTCCCATGTTCTCTCTTTACTTACTAGATAAACTTATTTATTTATTCAAGTTTAAACATTACACAGCACCAAGTCCATTCTCTGTTAGAACCACTGAAAACACAGGCATCCAGATAAACCTGTTCAATAACAAATATTTGACGTGGTTCATAGATCTCTATCTGAGATAGTACAGTCTTTCAGCCTGTGATTTTACATTTATAAGGGGGAAAGATCAAAGTCTGGTCATACAAAGAGAGAGGACAGGTGCTTTCAGGCAGAGACAAAAATATTCAGAAGCAACCACAGGTACACCCAAAAGAGCAGTGCTTTCAGAGAGCACTTGTGTGAGCAGCCCTAAAGATGTAGACAGAATAATCAATCTCCTGTATGCATAAACTCCTCAGCCCAGTGACTGCTAATCTGAGCGCAGATCTGAAGATCCCTTTTCATACTGTTCATCTCTCAAGTCATAGATTACTTCCACAGATTACTTCCCAGACTTCCCAATATGAGAATAACCTAGAGACTTCTTACTTTATGTGGTCCTGAAACTGGGTAACACCAAATAGACTGACCAATATCTGTGTGTGATATGATGAAGGAACTAAATAACACCAAACAAAATTAAAATAAAAAATAAAAACAACAGAGGCACATGAGAGGTGCCAAACTGCAAAACAGTGCATCAGAAGTGCTAAGATTTTCTGTTCACTGCATTTCCAACACATCCATGATGTTTTTGAAACTCCTGACACAGTCAAGGCACTGACAGCTGTCATATATGGAGACTTATTACTCCTGGTGAAGCTTTTCATTTCTGAAATCTTGACAAATGCAAGAAAATCTAGTACGAGTTATTATTCTATATTGACCTTACAGAAGAAATTACCCTTCGTGTATCTCTCAGGATTAGGAATAAAGCCACAATAAATAAAGCCACCATGTAAATCTGTAGTTATAAACTATACACTGTCCATATCTGTTTGAGTTTGTAGTACAGAAATAATAATTATCCTCTGCTAAACCAGAGACAACTGTTTTCAGAAGATTGTGAGAGCTTGGTGTCACTGGACCACTGTCCACTATGTCTTCATTTGGAATTCAGATTTCGTATTAGTCATGAGTAGTCATAACTCATCTGAAATACTTACAGCGTAACAAATGGCTCCCCAGTTGAGAACTTGCAAAACAACATATCACTGAAGAACACTATTTGTCTGCACAGGGTTTAAAGATTTATCATTCTTTCAAGGTATTGTATTACACTTTATTTCTTTTAAGAGCAGGTCAGAACAGAACCCTCCTGCTCAATACGAAAGATCTGCATGTCCTTGTCTTGGAGGATTTTTTAATCCTTTCATGCCCTGCACCCTAACACAGACAAGAATGAAGAAAGGCTTATTTCTCATCCCCTCAATTTCAAACTGATCAGGATGACAATCCTGTACTTTCAGGGATAGCTTGTTACCTCCTTTTCAGAGAGAGAAACTTTTCACCCTTGACACCCCATTCAAATATGGTTAGGTCTGAAGTCTGACAGAAACATCTTTGCTGATGTGTATTTCACAATGATTAATAAGAGAAAAAGGTGGGAAAGGGTTGAAGTCATTGGAAAGAAAACCAGAAGAACCAATGGCAAATATGGCACACACTGTCAGGGTGTTGGAGATTATTTTTAGGATTAAAAGAAAAAAATCCTTGTCCCTCTCTCTCAGTTAAAGAAGGATGTTTAGATGAAGTGCAAGACTTCGTTTGATGAGAAGAATTCCAGCTGAGTTCTGCTGGATGACCTGGGGCCTCTGTCACCTTCAGCCAGCAAACAGAAGAACACTTGTTTTCCCATCCCCTACCAATTTCATTCTCAAGACTGAGCAGCCTGAAAAAAATACTATTCATATTCCATGCCAATCTGCTTCTCTATCTTGTAAAAAATCCCCATAATTTGATAATAAATTCAGCACTACTTTTAACTTAAAAATGTATAAGTTATTATATTTTCAGCATAAAATTAAAATCTGGTGGCACTAATTTGACAGTTTATAAAGCCTGAATTTCAAATACAAAATAACATTAGGAAACTATTGCTGGCCATACAAATAGAAATCTATAGGTTTTGTAGAAAGCAAAGATTTCCAAAGCATTTTTTTAATAGCTTACATTTATGATTTTAAAGTACATATTTACTTATTAAATTATTAAAATTACTTTTGCTAAGGATTCCTGCACTTAAAATTGCATTGCTTTAATATTACTTTAGTATTTTTTTCTCTTTGTTATTTTAATCACTTACTAATATACAAACTTAATTTCATTTTACCATAGTGGGACTGTCAAATTCTCCTTTCCCTCACTCCCCATGAAGTCTTTCTTCCTGATTTGCATAGCAGATTCTTTCCTTCTTTCCAATTTTCTTCTGCATTTTATTTTCTCACCTTCTCTTTACATCCCTTTCTTTTCTCATGATCTGCACAGAGCTGTAAAAGGGCTGTAGTTTATTACACAAAATGGAACGGATTTTAAAACTCCCCATCATTTCTTTAACCACAGAAAATCATGTCTCCAGAAGAACAAAAAATTCCATGAGAAACATATCCTTCATGCAGATGAGATTTTAATCAAAATGGTAAATATCTTCCTGCTGAAATATATTTATATGGCCTTAGTGAATCCTGGAAACAGGAGCTGAGAAACCTCATGTCCTTTGTGACCTGAACAGAGTAAGCATCCCATATTTAACACAGGGTCAGTCTCTCCTGCACATGATCCATCACCCCAGGCAAACAACCGACCAACCTACCAACCAACCCCACATTTCATTGCAAAGAGATAATAAAAGGAACTCTGGAGGGACAAAAGGCGCAGAAGCCTCATGGGAGACAAAGTGCAAAATGTCTTGGGCTGAAATAAGAAATTCAAACTTTGCTGCCTTCAGCTGCCAGGTTAAAGCATAACCAAGCATAAAGCATACCAAGCATAAAGGGTGCAGCAGTAGAAGTCCAGGGGTCACCAGAACAGTGACATTTGTTGGCTTTGTCATTTCCTTGCCAACAACACAGTAAGGAAAACAAGACATAATATTAGTCCAATATCTGAACTGAAATGTTTACAAACTTTGATAATGAGACAATTTATTATTAAAAATAACTTTAAGTGAATTTTATTATGAAGAGTCTAAATTAAACACTTCTGCAGTAACATTAACTCAGGCAAAAACGGGACTCCTTCTGTCTCGCATAGATATATATTTCAAGACTATCCAAGCAGAGCTACAACATCATTCAATCAAGGTCTCTTACTACATGAACACACAAATACACAGCAAAACTACACTAAAATTTGTGGATTTAGATGTGAATTACTGAAGGTAAACAGGAAGGGAATGGCCATACCAGGACCTGGCAAATACACAAAGTGTACAATGATGTGCCTTTTCTGACTTTAATGGAGGTTTACCTACATACACTGAACACATAACTGATCTAGACCTTTCAATTATTTTCCATCCTGCTAGGATACATGACCTAGAGGTGACAGCCATAAAATTCAGCAGTCATATTCTATGTCCTGGTCAGAGGCACTAAGATGATCTTTTCAAACTCCTGCAGATAATCACTGATAAAACCTCACTACAGTAGCAAATACCATTGGAGACTAAACAGTGAAAAGAAGTATAACAGGTTTGAATTACTATTTCTGTACAATAAAAACTACTGCCAGGCAAGTAGGACCAGTCCTCCACGAGTTTTCAGTCAATGTCAATGACTGAAAAATAAAACAAGGCAGAACTGATCTAATTTGTTAGGGGGCCTAGTACTGCTCCATCCCCTCAGTTTAGTCAGTCCTTCTAAGACTTACCTCAGCACCACTGTAACAGCAGACCTTTTTGCCTCTTCATGGGAGACAAAATCAAAATTTGGCTGAAAACTGCACTTGACAATTAAAATCCTCCCTGGGCTATACCTCCAAGTACTCGAGAGTCTACACATAAGCACTAACAGGGATGAGATGCATGAGCCTCATTAGAGAACACACAGACCTCTGTATCAAATTAATATTCTCCCTCTTTTCCTAATCCATATTAGTACACAGAATTAA
>VZTT01006507.1:8974-27186 GCA_013400855.1 Buphagus erythrorhynchus
TGCATATTTTTTCTAACATGTTAATTAAATCCCTCAGGTTGAGGAAAATTAATTGAAGATTTTTACCACTTTCCCCACTAACTTTTCCTACTCCAGGGACTCAAATAAATGGAATTTACAAATTCATCCACTGTTCTGCTTTAAAACTTCATGAAACTTTGCTTTTTAGTAGGAAGTTAATTAGGAATAGTTATTATTATACCTTTAATGTGGTTAAGACTCCTGAGGCACTGTAAACATTAATTAAGCCCCACAGTACCCTCTGAAGTAGACAGTACTTAAACAGTTTTGGTTAAGTTGAATGTTTCTGGGAATTTAATAGTTTTGGACAGTTTAGGGATTCTTTGAAGACCTGAGTACAACAGTACCACATATCTCTTCTACTAATACACTTTAATAGAAACAAGGATGTAAAAACTTAATACATTTGCATCACATTAATCTTGTACTGGAATACTGGTACAGCTCTCGTAATATGAAACAACAGACAAATCACAATGGCTCTAAGACTTTCACATGGTTCTGGCATATGAAAGCCACGAATGTCAGCTGCAGCTTGCAGGGCTGTTGCTTGGGAGCTTTAGGGAACAACAAATAGTGTAGTTGGTCTCTTCGGGTCTTGTAAACTATTGCATTATCAGCTGCAGTGCTGTGTTCTCCTGGTGAGGAAAACAGATCCAGAAATGAGTAATCATTTTAAACCCCTACTTTTCTCATGCTAAAAGTTACTTTCCTTAAATTTAATTGATTTTTTGGTATCTTTTTGCCACAGTAGCTCACAAAACATCTGTTAAAATGCATGGTACACCTATGTGCTTCAGGCAAGTACCTTTGCTCCTCACAGAACTGACGGTTTTTGTGTTCTTTTAGGAGTTCTGGAGCTTCAAACACCAAACTGGCCAGGCACAGCAGGCCTGATCCAAACTCTGTCAACATAAAAGGAAGGACTTCTTTGTCTTTAGTGGGTTCTCAGCCCATCTTCTGTTTTGCAAATAGTTTTGGATCTCAACTTGCAGCTGAACTGGCAAATCAAACAAGACTTGTGTCCCCATAGGAAAACTTCCTGACTCCAAAAACTCCCCTCCCAAAGGGGGTGTCCACACATGTGCTGCCAGCTGTGCAGACCCTTGACAACTTTACTCATGTTCCAGGAACAGTCTGGGCCAAAGCCAGCTGGGATCCCTTCTTCTGGGAATCACTGCACAGCTGTGCCTCAGCCTCCGCTTGAGTCTGTTCAGTTTAATGAGATGTGCTTTGCATAGGGAGCAAATATAGACACAATGAGCACAGCACCCATCAGATACTGAAATCTAGGTGTGAGCAAGGCAGAGGAGACCACAGCAAGGTCACTTCCCGGACCATTGGTTGAGTTGGGTACCTGGTCCAGGAACAGTCTTTGCTGTAAAGTGTAAAGGGTTATTTCCTATTTTCTCTGACAGATTGGGGTTTTAAGAAACTTACATATACACTGCAAATAGTTTTACCAGAACCACATCAGCCAATAGAGGCATTAGAATTCAGATTAGATTTTTTATCTTTTTTTAAAAGGGAGCAGAACCAAGCTGCAAACTTTGGACCCAAATCTCTCACCCCCAGCTGTATTCCACCAGTTATTTCACAGATCTGCTTCATACTACACTGCAATAATAAGAAAGATAAGTATGTGGGCAGGTTAGTAAAAGTAATTAAGTGTAGCCAAGTGATAAGTGGGAAATGGCTTGTATGGAATGATTTAAGTGAATTTTAACATATCAATAACTTTAAAAATGTTGTGCCTGCCTTCAATTATTTATTTCATTATATTACAATTTTACAAATTATATATTTTACTCAGATATCATAGGTTTGGCCAAGACTCTCTGTAGATTATGAGACTAAGATAATAATTATAAACTGATCAGATCAAAGTTCCAGAAGCCTGTACCCAAGCCTGTGAACTATAAGAAGCTTAAGAGGAAGTGTAGAAACAGGACAAGCAAATAATGACAATACCCTGGCCAGTCTTGCAACTTCAGTGATTTGTGGTGCAGGTGCTTCCTGAGCCAGCAGTAGTGGCTTCTGTTTCATAGCCCAGGATGGATTTTTCATCCATGAACTCATTCAATTTCTTTAAGAACTTCTGTAAGCTGCTATGATCTGCAAAGGCCCATAGCTGTAAGTGAATGAGGACCATCTCTTTTTGTTCAATTTGAATTTACTACCTAGCTTCACCTGGTCCTTTTTATTGACACCCCGTAGATCTTGCAATGAAAAAGACAGTGATTTTTTCCCCTTTTAGCCTCCAGCATTTTACCAGAGTTTTTCCAAAAGTGGGACAGAGAACATACTTGATGTCCTGCTCTGATTGCCAGGCTCTGCAGCATGGCTTCGAGCTAATTGCTGCCTCTTTGGAGAGACCAGATGAGAACTGGCCTGACCCACCACCAGGTGTGTGAGGGCAAGGATGCCCATCCTTGAGTGCTGTGTTGCAGCTGCAGCTAGTGGGAGCTGCCTCCTAGATTAGGCATTACCACTGGCACCAGTGCCTCAGGTAAGAATTTGCTGCAAAATTTCTGAAGGAGGAAGCTCTTAATCATCATCATTGAACAAAATGTGGCATAACTGCTAAAGCTTGGCAGAGACTTCCATGAAATGCCCTTTTAACAAAATCTCTGAGGGTGGTGGGCTTCCATCAGTGAGGGACAAGCACTGCTTGGCACAGTGTCCTTGCCGTGATCTCTGACATAGCTGCAGGAGGTTTTGTGCTCTGACTAGGAGAAGGTAACCACTATACTTTTTTCACCCACATCAGCATTCTTCCCTTTCTGTGTCTGTACTGCTTAACCACAGAAAATGACAAAAAAAAAGTAAAAATCCAAACCAAAAGAATGTGAAAGCAACACCATTAACAGTCTTTTATCTATGCTGACTGAGAGTTAATCCATATATGTAAGAATCTGATGCTTCAGCTTACTGGGAGAGACAGACACATAATAGAATCTCATGAGCAATATTGCTTCACAATAACAGGGCTTTATCATCTTTTGTCTAACTCTGACCTACATCAGCCTTTCAGTGAGGTTAAAATTCCTAGCACAAACTACAGGAATTTACCTCAAAGCTGTTGTAGAAAAATGAATTTGACACAGATAAAAAAAAGTCTAAGCAGGTCTTGAGGTCTCAGGGAGCTGTGCTTATTATTTATTTGAAAGTGATGCTATCCACAGGCTAAAAACTCAATAATCTGTGTAAGGGTGCAGTTTTTCTCTAAATAATGTATATTTATGTAGAATTGTTGGCTCTTTCTTTCTTCTTTCATTATAAATCTCATATCTCTTTTTTATTTTTCTGTGAGACTGGGCAGTTGTAGCTCATCTCAAATTTCAGATTGCTGCTTTTCATTTTGAACCTTGTAGCCTACCAAATCTATACACACAAAGTGAAACCTGATGAAATTTCAAATAGTCTGCACTTTTACAAATACACAATGCAAAAGACAATGAGTCACTGAAGATGCTCTGTAGGCAAAAGGAAAATACCTTGCTGAGTGTGGGGACAGACAGGGACCCAGTGAAAGTCCTTATTCTAACTATTCCTGCACCTTCAAAGATGCACTGTGAAAAGACATGGACTTTGCTAACTGAAAACACAGAGCAAATAAATCCCTGTCATTTTTTGAAATTTTTCTAAAGAGAGGGGACCAGTTAGCTTATCTTGGAAGACAGGAGCTGGGAGGGAGAACAGTGGCGAGAAGCTTTCCCTTTTCTTGTCCCCAGTTCAGCACTATCTGTAAAGTGTGACCAGAGCATTTGTTGGAACAGATCTTCTGATTTATGTATATATAGATAGATACATGCCAGAGACACATTGCCTTCCTGAGAAGACAGAAACTGGACAGATTGCAGAAGAAAATATCTGTGGGTCCTAACTCATCAATACTGGAGATTTCTGTCATAAACTACATTCTACTACATTCTCCTAGTTTCATTTTTACTATTTCTGCCCAAAAAGAAATATAGGAAGCCTTATTTAGAGGAATTTGTGTCAAAGAAGAAGAACCCACAGATTTTTAAAATCTAAATGAACAACTCTGGTTAGTTTGAAACTAGCCCCATGCTGGTTCAAAAACTGGTGACATTTTCAATTTACTTGCCCTAAGTTTCAAGTTAGCAGTGAGACCATGTCCCAAAGACCAGGGATGGGGTTGGGTGTTGCCTGTGGCCTTGCAGCAGCCATGCAGGCCTCCAGATATGACGATGAAGCAAAGGAAGAGAATCTGAAGAACCGAAGATGTGGTGTTGATGAGCTGGAATGACCTTTTCCATGACACATGAGACTTGCCAGAAAAATGTACTTGGTAATTTCTGCATTGTGCTCCTCACTCCTCTTTGAAGCACTGTCATTTAGAAAAATGGATGGTCTGTGTCTGCAGGAATTTATTCATCCTTGCACACATTATTCTAGTAGTTAATCACTCTGACAGCTAAAGTTCAGATCTTATTTCTAGACTGAATTTTGTCAACATTCAACTTCTAGGCATTGGATCTTATTAGCTTTCCTTCCTGCTAGGTGATGCCATCACCCATCAAATTCTCCTGGATATGTTACTAAAATCAAGCCTATTCCAATATTTATCTCATACCTAATTTCAGTCTTCAAGCTCTACTGTGAAGACTGCAGGATTCTGGCAACATCAGCATGCTGCTCTCTCACCTGCTCTGTGCAAGGCCTGCCTTCTATACTCAGAAGTACAATCCTGAAGGATGGGTTTTGCTTAAGTACTTTTGTAAGAACTTTATTTTTCTGGAACTTTCCTGTAATCCAGTGCTGATGTTGCTGTTACTTCCTTATTGTTGCACACAAACCTTTATCACTGGTAGTTCAAGATACCCTGACATCAGGTTAGTGAATATATCATAAAATAGGAGCTGCATAAGTTGTCTGAATCCGAAAGTCTCCAGTATGTATTTTATATTAGCTGAGACAAAACTAATTGGCTTTTCTGCATATTTGCACTCATATTTGCATATTTGACTCAGTGCACTTTGTGGAAAGCAGTTTGTAAAGCTGCAAGTATCAAGCTATCTTTAACAACACACTGTATTGTTTAATGACTTACGCCATTTATCTCAGTGTCCAAAGAATGACAATAAAAAATCAGGTACCAAAAGTGGATGCCAGGAAATAGCTGGGGAAAATGTGATTTAAAAAGTGGTAAGAGACACCTCAGAGCAGAAACACTGAGGAGAGAGGGAACAACAATAGTGGGCAGTTATAAAACTTCTTCAGATACCATTCCTTAAGGCAAATACTCTCTGGGAACCAGACATCTGTCTGGAATATCTGGCCAATATCCAGCTCTATATGTACAGTAGATATGACCATTGATTCCCAGTCATATATTATACACCACACTTTGAGAAATGGAACAGAACTTATTTAACTCTGTGGGTGGGAGAAATTCTAATAATGTACTATGAAAGGCTATAAAGATTTTTTTAATAACATTTTTAATGGAGACATAGAATAAAAGAAATACAAATGGTAGGCTTAGAAATACAGAATGGGATCAGCATTACAAAACTGGATCACCCAGTTTTTCTTTGCTTTCTTTTGAATGCTAACACAGCACATCCTACCTGGGTACAGGTACAGTAACTGTCCTTACCTGCTTCAGATCTCACCTGTATCAGCTTCTTAGCCCCTCCCTCACCTTTTGGCCCTTATGACTTATCTACTTTCCTCAGATGAGATCTACAGTATCCATGCAATACAATGCTCCAGCCATGCAGGATATGCCAAAAAATTAATGGAAAATAAAGGGAGTTTTTTTTTTTGCACACCTAGTATTTGTTGGATGCCTGTCATCTTTCTAGGAAATGTTTTTCCTCTATAAAAAAAGACATGTATTATATTTTTTATGTTTTCTTTTCTTTCTTTTTAAATATTAATGATGGAAAAACAGCCTATTCTTATCAAAATAAATAAAGCCCCAAGGCCAAAAGGCCCTTGATTTTAAAGATTCGCTTCTGTGACTGTGTCATGAATTTGATCTTGGATGGAGTTTGTAACATTTCAAAATAAAGTAACTGATGATACATATTTTGATCTTACATTTTTAAAAGGAATGAAAGCATCTGTCTTGAAAGGGTCTTTGGCAATTGCGATTAATTTTTCAAATATTAAAAATGAGTGCAGCTGGCACTTGTCCAACATGAATAAAATTTCTGAACAACCTTCATTGCCATTCCTCTTGAGCATTCTTTGGAAAGACTTGGCCTTCCTTTCTAACCCCCCACCTCTTTAGATATGTATCTGTAAGCGTTAAATGAAGACATAGGACACATTTCTAGGGAAGTAGGAGGGGAGATTAATACTCTGATGGCTTAGTGAAGGACATCAATGGGTTTGTTAGCTCTTATTTACAGTATACAGAACTTATTCCGAGAACTAAACAGAACCCAAGATATTAGGGGCCACCCAGAATTTTAATCTTACAGGTTTGCTATTTTCTCTTTGTGTGCCTTAGTTCTCATACAAAGTCTCTTATTTTGTTGAATTTGTTTTTATCCCTACAAACCTGAATGATTCAGGTAATAATGCAATGCTCAACATTAGCATGTATATTATTACCATTTCCAAGTGTTTAAAGTTACAATGGCATCTTAGTGTAGATAATACTGTGGTAATTCTAATAAGGCAAAAGGCAAAATCATATACCTTAATGGTGGCCAGTATAAATGGAATTTTTATAAAACTTTTTATTTGTATTTACAGGCATGAACAGATTAATATCTGTGGTGCTTTTCTGGGACTAGTAACAGAGTCTCACATGGCTCAGTCCAACATTATATACTTGGGGGCTTTAAAGAGTTGGAAGATAAATATCATAAAATTAAAGGTGTTTATAAATGATGATTGATCAGGACATTATTAAGGAGCCTTGTAGGCTGCCAAGCTAAAGATCATCAGCCTGGTTCAAAATTCCTGCAACTGGCATATGAATAAGGATATTCATTAAAATAATTGTGCATGTTTTATTTGCCTCTGGGCTCTTTAGCTATTAGGATACACTTGGTTATTGCCCCCTTTCCTACCAAGAAAGCTTTAACCTTACCCTACAAGTAGAAGCTGAAAGTCTCACCCACACATGCCCCAAGGAGCTGAAGCTACAAGGAAAACAGCTGATATTACAAGTCTTCCATTAAACCACAAGAGCTGGCAGTGGTGAGCAGAGCAAGGAGACTCCTGTTTGCACATCAGCTCCATTTCAGAGTGTGACAAAGCTGCAGATGTGCCCTCACATCAGCCAAAAACATTCCACTCCTCTCCCGTGCCTGCCACTTCCTGGAGGTGGAGTATTGAAGATAGTTCTTGCTCAACAAAAACACCACTCTTTCCTTGCTTTCCACATCTTCCTCAGCTCTTAAGCTGTCATACCCATTTGGGTAGGAGCATCACCATTGCAGCATACATATTTCTATAGAAGAAATTACTTTGAGAAAGACAGACGCCAGGCAATGTGCCTCCAGTTGTTTTCCCCATAGACCATGCCTAAACAGACATTATCCTTGCTGATTCAGCCATAAATTTCTTTCTGAAGCAACTGAAAATGCACAGACTAAATGAAGGGAAAAAAAACTGACGTAGGAAACAGCTGTGATACAAATACAAATGCAGTGAAAGCCAAATATTAAGGGTGGAAACTCATTCAGATGAGACTAATTTATAGAGTGGCTCAACTGAAATATTCAGTAATATTAAAAAAATGTTCCTGTAGTAAAAGAGATGAGAAAATAATTTAACTGGATACTGTTGAAGTTCTGTTTCTTTATGCTGGAAATAATAATAAATAGCATCACTAATTTTTCTTAGCTGCATACCAAGAGAATTCAGAATGTCCCTTCAATGATTTTAACATTTCTGGGAAAACAAACAGTATAGGGGGAAAAATAATCAAGCTTTTCTTTCTGAATATGCACTTTAAAGATGCCTTCTTCAAAGAGGAATTTATTGATGCTGTGCGTGCTATAGAGTGACACCACTACCAAGAGAAAGTTCTCTGCTCAGAACAGTCATAAACTACAGTGTTTGCTTTCCCTTGCTGTGCAGGGGCTCCCTGGTGTCACCAAGGCTGGCCTCCTATGGAGAAGGAAAAGAAGAATACAGGGGCAAGAGAGGTTGCATTTTAGTTACAAAAGTCACAACACATGTAGGGATGTTTAGTGCTCCAAGAAAAGTTCTGGGATATCTTCTTTTTTACATAGGAGTACCACTCCATAACACCAGCTAGTTTTGACATCATGTTCTTCAGATCTTCCCAGCTCTTACTGCTGGCCAGAGTGTGTGTGTGAAAGAACCATGGTTCAAAAAGACACCTCCTGGGTGGTGATGAGCTCCTGTGGGCTTTTCCTCAGGCACAGTGTCTGCCTGATGGTCACCCCTGGGCAGCATGAGGGCTGGGTGGTCCCCTGGGGCAACCTGTGCTCTGGTGTTGGGAGCATTAGCCAAGAGAGTGGGCATGTGTGCTTCCCCTCCCCAAGCAGAGTCCAGGGCACATCGCCCAGCTCCACTTCCCAGCCTGCAGCAGGGACTGTGCTGCAGCATCTGACTAAGCACGTTCTTCAAGGTCCTTTGAAGCTCATGAAGACTGGCTTTTGGAAGCCAGAGACATCTGGAAATTGCTGCTAGTTCCTCATATTAGGTGAAGATAAAAGCTTGGAAGGACTGGCTTTCCCTTGAAGAGTTCACAGAATCAAAAAATCAATGAGGCTGCAAAAGACCGCTGAGATCATTGAGTCCAGCCTTCGACCAAACACCAGCTTGTCAATTAGACCATGGCACTAAGTGCCACGTCCAGTCTTTCCTTAAACACCTCCAAGGGTGGTGACTCCACCACCTCCCTGGGCAATCCATTCCAATGTCTAATCACCCTTTCTGTGAAAAAATCCCTCCTAATGTCCAAACTAAACCTCCTCTGGTGCAGCTTGATGCTACTGACCTTATGAGCTCCTCTGAAGACAGGAGACATGGAAGAAGCTGAGCATGGTGAGATATGTTTTCTTAAGTGCTTTCCTCGCAAAAAGCAAATTTAGATACAATGAATCAGCCCTTTCCTTGACTCTAGTAGCCCTGAAAAAACATACCTAAAACATTGGTGAGGTAGACTGGATTCCACCCTCTGCTTTACCCTGTAAACACTTGCTGGCTGAGACCTGTTACTCATTGCTACTGATCACATGAGAAAGAAACCAAAGGCTGTGAGGGTTCACATGATGGAATCATTAGAGTGGGAGTGAACAGGAGTTACACAAACCTATGTTCTTCCTGAGAAAATGACATGCATTAAGTGTTGTAATTTACTGTAGATCTGCCACATTAGCTTAGTGTGTATCTCTACAGCATCTGTCAAGATGTTACAATTTTATCGATCCACATTATTTTTTCTCCATTAGCTTGAGGATTAAATCATCACATTTGGATTATGTGGTGATTAATCACAGGTTAGATATTTACAGTTTGAATGCATAGAAAAGATTAAAGAAATTCTGTCTTACATCCCAGTGCAGCATATCAGCTTGAATAGGGTTTTATTCCACGTCACTATTTCTACCTGATCCCAGTTAAAATTGGAGACTTTAATTTTTGCTTTTTTTTCCCAAGCTGATAATGCTGAGCATTTGGCAATAACATACCTTAGTATATACTTCCTTAGCTAGAAGATGGCAAGCACCTAGAGTGTTTTCTAGACTTGGGGAGAACATATCCTAAATTGTGTAACTAACTGAAAGAAACTGGAGAAGACAGTCAAGTTGTTTACATTCCTCTTTATTGAGATGCTCTCAGTACTGCAATGTCTTTAATTTCAAGGGGGAGACTAGATGTTGCATGACGTTTGATGATCCCTGCTTTGATTTGGGTGGGTTTGTCCTTGGGAAGTGTAATTACATATCTGATATAGATCTGTTCAAACAAGGTAATTCATGGTCTACTTAAGATCCTGCAAAGCTGCCAAATAAAGAGGTGTATAAAATTACCCTTTCCTTTTTCTGATCAAGACATAATAATGCGCAGGTTATTTTGTATACAGACCATTGTCTTCTTCCTTCTGAAGAACTGGATGATGATGTATTATAAGAAGATCTTACTTGACAGTTACGGTGGTTTATGCATCAGGTTTTAGAAAGCTGTAAAGCTTTCTTCCCCAACAGTGAAAACACTGGAAAAATTAAGGCTCACGATAGTTTTGTTTTGGATACAAATGAATGTAAAAAGTACTTTAAAATGCTTTTAAAAATAATCTTTAATCTCTTTTGCTGATAAGAGCTTTTCATTCTCATTTGAGTATTGGCCAAATTGGGATTTCTTACTCACACAGCAACAGGGTATTTTTCTCATCATTTGGCTGCCTAATATCTACAGGATTACTCAAAGCTTTATTCAGCATGTAGGCATCTCAGTCCTGCCCATGGTGTTCATCTGGTTTCACATCTTGAGATCATTCCTTTATCTATATCTCTCTGTTTTCTCTCTCTCCTTTTACTATGGGAACATACCCATATAGCTGGGGACATTTCAGCAGGTGGATAGCCTGAAACTTGGGTGATTAGTGTGGCATTTGTCAGATTTTGTCTTTGATTCCTTTGTTATTCAAAACTAGCCAATGCTCTCATATTCCTTGGGTAGGGAGAGGGGAGAGGGAATAATTTCAATTTGCTCTTAAATGGATAGACTCTTATGCAAATTAAAGTATTTGGGGAAAAAAAAAAAAAAGAGGTCTATTTTTATCTATTTGTTATGATGGGGAGTCTCTAACTGTAAAACAAATGAGTGCTCCGTGTGCTGGATTTACACAGCTGAGTGACACTGCCCCGTGTCTGCTCTGAAGTCAGAGCTCAAACTGAGATTTCCATCCACAGGAACCCCAAGGCATCTGCCAGAGACAAGTCCCTGCTGTTGTACTGCTCTCATCAGCTTCTGCTTACCCTTGATCTACAGCGTGGTGTAACATCAGGTCAGTCAGAGAAGCACCCTGATAGATAAAATTTTCTTTTGGCACAAAATCCTGTAAGAATAGTTTCGGGCAGCTATTTTAGATCTCATGGGCCAAAGGACCAGAGTATCTCCCTCCTCCACTTCCTTCCTGCAGTGTGAGCTCCCTGATTCACTCTCCAGCTCTTCCAGTAACATCTCTGGGTCATGACAACATCCCAGGCAAAACTATCAATATCAGATCTTAGGGGCTGTGAGAGACTGGAAGGACTGCTGGCTTGAAACATTTGGGGTGCATGTGTGGGGGCAGGGGCAGGTCAGGCCTTGCCCTGGTGAGGTGATGCCCTGCACATCCCAACCCCTGGGCCTCTGTCCCATCCCTGCAGTGGCCACCAAGCCCTGGCACACCAGAGGCAATGCTCCACACCCACCCCTGGAGCCCCAGCCCCCTCCTGAGTGGCCAAATGACCAGAAGTCCCACCTGAGGGAAGAGCCCAGGGAGGACAAAAGGTACTTCAAGTGAGACACAAGGCAAGCTTATGTCTTGGTCTTATTTGCTCTTGGAATTTCTATCAGCTGAACACCACTGGGAACAAGAGTAAAAGTTATGTTTGCTCTTTTCTTTCTTTTTCTCTTGCTCTTTCTTCTTCTAATTCCTTCTTGGAATTTTTGAGTAAATTACAATTGAATGGCCTTGGAGTTTGCTAAGTTGAATGGGCTTTGGGAAGTGTTTTATGTTGATTGAATGCTGCTCTAAACTTTTTATTCTTTGATTTTTTGATTCATGTATATGTTTTTAAATTATCTGTTTATAAAGTCAGTAGAGGGAGAAGGAGGGAATGCTGGAAGAGGACAGATGAGACTGACAAAACCAAGTCTTGATGTGAAATAATCCCCATAAAAGAAGACTAGAGATGCTTAGTTGAATATGGCTAAGATGGTGGGAAGCAGGCATACTGTCTCCTTTTCCCCGCTTCATTATGTACAGGAATGTTTCCAGTCTGTTTAGGAACAAGATGGTACACTTAGGGTACCATATGCACTGGGAGCAGTGCCACCTTGGGACCTTTGATTCTTCTGGGGTGCTATATAGTGAACCTTCCGGGGTGCTGTATGGGGAACGTACCCACCAGAGGGGCATAAGCACGCTGTGCATGCACTGAGGACCTCCAAACCATTTGAGGAGGCATTTCTGGCCTCCTCACAGCGCCTCCATCACCACAGCAGCCACATCATCCAAATGTAGACAAATATTGACTTGGTCTCAGAAGAGTGATAGTTTCACATGTTTTTTTCCAACACTGCATTAATAAGCAACTTGCAATGCAGTTAGACAAACTGTCAGTAGTGCCAGCCAAATAATTTACATGGCAACAGCATATAACGTTTTCTAAGATAACAAAATTGTTTACCCAGTATTAATAGTGTAATTTATATACAGATCTTTCTAGAAGCATGTGAGGTGTATCTGACTATCCAGGTTGCTTTATGATTTTCTGATGCCATTGGATTATTTAAAAAAATATTAAGGAAATATAAAGCTTTCCATTCAGTTGATATATTTTCCTGTTCTCTCATTTAAAAAGTACTTCCTAGTCTAACATGAAGATGCAACACAATATCAGTTCCTGGATGAAATAAATAATTATGCAATTATCTGAAAGGAGAAGGCATAGTGCTTGTAAATATTTCTTATTTTTACTCTGAAGTCAGTTTTGAGAGTGCTTGTAAATATGATATTAATTTATTATCTTTTCTGCAATACTTGGAGAAATTATGTGTTTTAAATATATCTCCTAGGATATCAATTGTCTAGCTGTTTGAGGACAGTGTCTTGAAGCCTTCCTCAAGTTAAATTACAACTGAGTTCAAAAGTATCTAGTTGAAATTTGTCTTGTGACATTTGGTTGCGTATTTGTCAGAGGATATATGCAAACCATCTAATAGATCGGAGAGGCACCTTATTTTCCTAAGTCTTAACTAGTGGGGAGAGACTTAGCTTCTACAGAGTGTGAAAGCCTAACTTAGGAGTTCTAAGTAGCCCCCAAGCTGATCCTCCCTCCCAGTAAAAGGAGAAGCCTAGGAGACAACTAAATTAAGAGCTTAAAATTCAGTACAGCTAATAGTCTGGCAATGTGCTCACCCCTTGTAAAACACCTTGCACAGCCAAAGGCCAAATTCTGCAGCTTTCAGCAACATGGAAGCTGTAGAATTTCAGGTTGTGCTTCAGTGGCTGTGACTAGCAGCTCAGGGTGGACTTCAGAGCCAGTAACAGCTCCTGGCTGTGCAGAGAATGAAAAGCCTGCCAAAGAGTATCCCTACTGCATGACCCAAGATGTGCATGCTGCACGTTAAATGGTAATAAGCCTACCAAGCTCCTCTAATAAAACTGCATTTGTTTGAATTAGCACTTCTTTCAAATATATCCCTTTGCCCCCCTGAAGTCAGTTTTGAGAGCATTCAGAGTTCAAGATCATAACATGCTGTTCTCTGGTCTCCAAGTGTGTGACTCTGTGCTGGTCTGTGATGAGAGACTCTGAGAGATGAATATGAAATATTACATCCCAGTAAGATTAACTGAAGAAGTGTAATCAAGGTCACAGAAATCACTCCAGGAGGTCTGAGTGGAGCATCATATTATAAAATGTATGGGTTTTTTTTCCAGGAAATGAAACAAAGGTATCTAGGTCAGATTACTGAATTGGGTAACAAGTCCCAGTGATTCCTCAGACTTGGAGAGCCTTGTCAAGATGTGATATAAGCAAGAGAAAACGTATTCACCTTCCAGCTAGGATGCTCTGTGGATGAATGCAACACTGGTTTAGGAGGGGCTGCTGCATGGATATGTGAATGTGCACCCTGGTGGTTAGTATTGATGGTAGGTAGCTGAAAATGCTTCTCAGGCCTGCAGTAAATCAGCACTCGACACTCCCACGTCTTCAGGTTGAGTTAAAAATGACTCATACCCTGTTTGATGCTATGTGGAGGGATATGGTTTTGGCTTGGACTCACCTGAACTCTGTGGGTTCCTAGCATACAAATGTAAGCAAACTTCATGAAGGTCTCCATTGTTGGTGTGGCTTTCTGAAGCCTAGAGACTCCAGCTTGGAATGGTTAGTTGGCATCTTAGTTGCCAAAAAATCTCAAAGCAGCATGCTGACTGGTTCAGAAATCACCCACTAAAAGGACATTGGTGTCAAAAGAGGAACGGGTAACTTTCATAGAAAGCAACAAACTAATTGACAATACCCTTGTGGCAGAAAAGATGAAAATTTCTTAAAAGGTATTAGAAGTCTTGTTCACAGGAAAAGGGAGGACAGTGAGAAAGGCATCAGACAACTTGGAAGAAAAGCCTTCAAGGCCCCAAGGAAAAAAATTGCCTTTTTCCGTTTTTGCTCAGAATTGAGAGCACCATCTGACAACATCAAATCTGCCTGGAAACTCTAGCCAAGAAAATGGGAGACAGCCAAAAAACTCTAAAATTCTCTCTTTTAATAAAATACAAGAAGTTTAAGTCAGGAGAACTTCGACTTTACTCACGGAAAATTTATAAACAGCTGAGGCTCAACCACTGTACATTGTTGCTCAGCTTCAACCTGGAATTATGCAGTGAGCTGAGGCTATGGCAGAAAGAAGTAAAATGTCTGATTTCCAGGTATATTCAGCTTAATTCAGTTTGTGCTACTTAAAGCTCACTCTGCACACCATGAAATCCAGCTAAGTGGTGCCAACAGGAATTTCTCAGGAGACCATAGGCAGAAAAGGTCTGGGGTCTGTTTGGGGATATAAGCCCAAAAAGGTCTGATAAAAAATAATCAATTGAACAAATTTCTACTGGTAGACATAGGTGTGACTACAGCCAATGACATTGTTTCACCACTCTGTGGCTGCCAATGCACATTATGCAGAGGGGTATCTGGAGTCTTCAGGAAGATAAAATTAAGATGAACATACATGGTAGCAGAAGGAGCTTTTGCTAACCCATGTTAGCAAAACTTAGCATACTACTGCTAGCCAAGAAGGGTATGTGAGGTTGCATTTGGTAAATATGAGTGCATTGCTTATGTAAGCTAGTGAAACATTATCATATTGGCAAATAGAAATCAAAGAGTGGCAAGACAGTATGGGATTTTTGTGACACTGATAGAGCACAGACATAAACAATTTCTCCTGACAAACTGCACCTGTACTAAGAGGGATTCTTAGCAAGTGTTTTCTAACCTTCTCCTTGGCTGAAAGGTGTCTTCCAAGATGATGGGCTTGTTAAATGCTACCAGTTACTACAGCTCTGGGGACTTTTGCCTTTTAGAAGCATGGATGGTGTCCTATCACACATTTGTTCCCTGCCTGGAAATCCTGTAACTGTAGTTATTTTTTTAAAGTTTTCCTGAGATTTACTATATTTAAAATTTCGAGATATTTTCCCGTGAGGGTGCTCCTTCCCCAAGGGTTTCTGTTATGATCCATATCTGGGCATCTCCAGCTTCAGCAGCAGAAGCAATGTTGGGAGAAGTGGAGGCTTCACTGGCACCCTATTTCAGCTTCCTCTTGCTTCTGCAACCTTATGTGAGGGTCTCTTCCCCTTTGCCAACCTTTTCCTTTCAACAGCTGGGTTGTCTATTTGAGACAGTCTTTCTCTGTGGGGAGTTTCTTGCTGTTACTGAAAATCAGTAATGAAAATGTGTTACAGACACCACTGGCAATAAGCAAGGTTCACTTTCACTCACACTTGGTTTTAGCTGTTCCATTTTCCATGAAAATAATCTTTTCAGGGAATTGGATTATCCATGCAATTAAATTAAAGGGACCAGGATCTGACTTTCAGTTCATCATTTAGTCTTGAAGATATTTTATTGTCTGCTGGGGAAATATTCTCTTTCAAACAGTACTTACTTTCAGACTCTCTTACTGAAAGAGCATCCATAGTTAATCTTCTTATATTTCATGGCATAAGATGCTGTCTCCATATCTTTTGTTACTGTACTACTACTAAAAACTCACTTTTGTACAAAGTCAGGTCCTGTTACCTTAAGTCAAGTGGAGTTTTGGAATTTTATGCAATTTTTAAAGGTAGTTTATAATATCTGAAATTATCTAAATTACCTAAATGAAACCCCCTAAATGTGTCAGGATCTGAAGAGCTAAGAAGTAGTGAGGAAATAAAATATTTAAATTTACTTTAGATTATAGATAGGAGTATATTTATAAGCTTGCATTAAAATGGCTTTGGTAACAGAAGAAATTCAGGAAAGTTGATTCTTTCAGTTTTTGATCCTGTAGCATGCAATTCCCTGTGATCAGGATCAGTCACTTAATGAGACAGAGCATTCCAGGACAAAGCTAGAGTAAATGAAAAATGCCTTGGGCAGAGCACATCCGTGTTTGGTTTTAATAGTAAGAAGTTTCGGTGGCCAATATGAATTACTAGTTCTAGGACACCTACTTGCACTTTGCTCTAGAATTCATAATTCATCCTTAAGAGCTTTTCATTCTGATTTAACAGTTCTTTATTACAATTAATCCCTTGATGCTAAAAATTTTTCTTCAGCTTTCTTACCTGGTATAACATAAAATTGTTCTTGGGCTTTGAGACAGAGTTAAATGCTGACAATCTGAAGATGTTCAGAGTTAGAATTCCAATTTATTTTCACACAGACCTGAAATCCAGCCGTGGGATCATCACAAAACCATATGGGTCAGAATGCATGTGTATGTGTGTGTGCATGAGTGTGTCAATACCTCCTGGTAAAAAGGGGAGCTATTAAAACAGAATACAGACAGAGAAAATAGTCTCACATAAGAAGCACAGTAAATTCTGCTAGGAAATTACAGATAGTAGGTCATACAGCTAGCCAAAACAATTTTAAGAAGCCCCAAACATCCCATATTTCACCAGCCTAAATCTAAAAAGGTAATCTACAAATTCATACAAAAATGGATCCAGAAAATATATTGAAAAAAATCAGAAAGCAAATCTCTGCCCACTTTCAGTTGGTGAAATTTCTTACAGAGCAAAGCATCCATGAGTTTTGGAAAACCATTGTTATCTGGCAGCCAAATTCTTAAAATCATTAAAGCCATAATAAATAATAAAAAAAAATCATAAACAATATAATTTCCAAGCTGAGTTTATTTTGTAAGATTAAAAACAGACCCATATTATTAAGTGGATTTCAGAAATTCTTGTCTGAAGTGACAAAATTCTCATTATATTAGTAGTGTTCTAAATGTTTTAAGGAGGTGTTGAGTGGAAACATAATAATATGAAAATAGAAAAGAAAAATAATGATACTTTTAAAAAAGTGGACACTGAAGAGTTTCTTTTTTATTTGAAAAATATCATGCAGCACTATGATATGTGTTGCGGGGAAGAAAATCAGAGTTAAAACTTGTCAGGAATGAATAGTAAAGAGACTTGAAAGGAAAACTTCTGTCTTGTAAAACATCAGGCCATGATTTCATCACTTCCTTCATTATGTGATCACTATCACCTGGTGCTTTGGAACAGCCTTTACTCATTAGTCAACAAATAATTACTAGCTACACAGTATTTTACAGGTATCCTGTAAACTTCCACCATATTCAAAGGAGGGTCAGTTTCATACCATCAACACTTGCAAAATGCCACCATCAGCTTTAAAAATGGTATGTTCTGTTTATATACTCACTGGGGTCCAGATGATTCTCATGCGTACAGATGAACACTCAAATACTATAGATTTATTAGAATATTTTTTAGTGTACCTACTATCATCATACGGTTGTTTTAATGTAGTTATTCATACTTTCTAAATTTTCAGGTTCAAAGTTGCCAATGAATGAAGTGAGGTTGAAAATATGGCACATAAACAGTGGAACAAAATTTTGGGCAGAATCTTGCTTGATTTGGCAGGTCACTGACTTTGCATAGATCCAGAATCAGATTTCTGGAAATATTTCATCTTCTTGAATGTCACATTTTAGGCATGCACTGGTGCAGTCTGCAATGCATGCTTTTACATTATCTATAACTTATTAATTGCTGCAAACAACAACCCTTTGAACAGAAACCATTAGCAATTCCCTATACAAATTTTTCAGCAAGAAACACCCTAATTTTGTGCAGAGGTTTGGGAGTGCAAACTGAATCACAGAATCATGGAATGTTTTGAGTTGGAAGGGATCTTAAAGATCATCTAGTTCAAAACCCCTGCCATGAGGTTGCTCACTAGACCAGGTTGCTCAGAGCCCCATCCAACCTG
>VZTT01006507.1:28881-60098 GCA_013400855.1 Buphagus erythrorhynchus
GTGCAGTTTATTTCACAGACCTCATACAAAACACAAATCCAAGTCATTACAGTTTGAATGTCATATGAGATAATGTTACATGCTAAATTCGCCTAACGCCAGAAATATGATGCCAGCTTTAACATAGTTTAGCTATATTCCCATTTAATAGAGCATATGCTAACCATACATCAAACTTTCTATGGGATTTTGTGGTAGATACTTAGAAATATACAATTCTTTATCTATGCATATTTACTGCCACTATTTTAGCACGAAATTAAATAAAATTTCCTAACGAATAAGTTTCCTTTTTCTTCTGCAAGTTATGTGTCTCCTGGTGTTGTTACTGATAGTTGAGAGCAGAATTGTGTGGGTTGAGCTCCAACTGCATATTCATTTGGGTTTATTATGCCACAGAGCAGTGAGTCATGGCTGAGGCTGATAAAGGCAGGTGCTGTACCTTCCCTNAAGGCAGCTTGGCGTGTCACCCACAGTCTCCTCAATTTCTTCAGCTGCCTGTCTGCAGCTTGAGGGGCTTTGTAAACTATGGGTGAAAAAGGAGATAGATGGTATAACAGAACATTCTGAATGCTTGAAAAGCACTTTAATAATGCTGAATAAAAAAAAAGAAAACAAGGAAAAATAAGAATGATTTTGACCAAAGTCACTCGACAATTATGTCACATGGTTTGCTGGTTGTATGTCACTTAAGCTATCTCTACTTCCTCCGCTTCAAATAATTTATTCTGGCACAATAGAGATAGTGCAATTTATTTCACAGACCCCATACAAAACACAAATCCAAGTCATTACAGTTTGAATGTCATATGAGATAATGTTACATGCTAAATTCGCCTAACACCAGAAATATGATGCCAGCTTTAACATAGTTTAGCTATATTCCCATTTAATAGAGCATATGCTAACCATACATCAAACTTTCTATGGGATTTTGTGGTAGATACTTAGAAATATACAATTCTTTATCTATGCATATTTACTGCCACTATTTTAGCACGAAATTAAATAAAATTTCCTAACGAATAAGTTTCCTTTTTCTTCTGCAAGTTATGTGTCTCCTGGTGTTGTTACTGATAGTTGAGAGCAGAATTGTGTGGGTTGAGCTCCAACTGCATATTCATTTGGGTTTATTATGCCACAGAGCAGTGAGTCATGGCTGAGGCTGATAAAGGCAGGTGCTGTACCTTCCCTTCTGCTCTGAGATTAGTTTACATTTTAATTATGTTTTGACAGTATAGTTGGCCTTTCATTAGTGTTACAGGGCTGTAACATCTCCCGAAGGAGGAACCAGAGCACAGTTTCCATCACATGTGGGTTTCCTTTGATATTGCCCTGACTGCACCATGAAGGAACTGAATTCTGCATTCAGGTTGTAAAGGAGCAACCCAGCTGAGCTCCACAGGGCACTGCCTTCTGACAGCCAACTGGTGCTTTCTCCATCCCATTAAGGCATAAAGGGATGAAAAATGCAATCTAAGCATCTGTGCAGGTTGTTCATATGCAGACTGTGCTGTACATAGGTGCTGGAATAGTCACTTGCCTCAGCTGCTGAGCTCTCATCAGGTGCAAGAACAGGCAGAAACTTGCTTAAATATCACTAGGAAAACAAGAAGCATGGAAGAGCTGGCGAGATAGGGAGAACTATTTGCTGTTACAGACAGGTAACAGTACTACTTCCTCTAGGTCTACAGAGAAAGGAGACGATGCTCAGGAAGTATTCCCTCTCGACTTCTGCTACTGCAATATTTTTCATGGGGGCTGCTTTAGTACTGAGTGATCAAAAAGTCCAGCTCCATTCAATCAGCCTTGCAAAGAGCTTTAAAAACGTAGAGGTTTTGGAGGGAGGAATGGTTGACCATATATCTAAATCCCAACTTTACAAATCCCAACCAACTTAATAAAACCCTCTCAAAAATATTTTGTTTCCACATGTTCAAAGTAAATTTCTATACTTTTATACTTGTATGGCTTTTTCCTAATGAATAATGCTATTTTCCGTCTTCCAATAAACTTGTTAAATACATGATAGACAATTTTGTTAAGGCTCAGGGATTTAGATACTATACAACATGAGGTACAAAATTATTTTCCTTTGCTTCGTACTGCAATTTAAATTACATTTGATTAGATTGGATTTAGAGCCAAATACTGTGAGTTAAAAATGCATTTTGGAGAAGTCACACTCAATGCATTTTGCTCTTCTAAAATAATCTGCCATCTGTTGAATGTGTTATTAATAACTTTGGATTTAGAGTGTGATTTTTAACAATCAGTTGCAATGAATAAAATCACAGCAGAAATTCCCTGATGCAATCTAAACTACGAGCGAGACAATGGAAATCTGCATCTAACATTTGTCAAGTTGGACACAGGCCTTCTATTGTTTGGCTGTCTGCACAAAGTTTGTGCTAGGCATTATGCAAAACCTGGTTGTTACCAGCTGGGCTATCTGCAAAGCAGATTCTTTTTAAAGTACGCCTTAAAATTTAAATTAAAAAATATGACTGAATTGGAAACAACATTGTGTTTGCATGAAAACTTTGTAATAATGCAAATTATAGCCCCTTTCAATTTGTGGTATTTGCCAATTAAAACAAATTTTGTATTTTCAAAAAATACCAAATAACTTTCATTCTGAGAATGAACTGATATATTAAATGAGAGAGAAATTACACAAAAAACTTTGCTTTCCTGAAGCCCTGTAAAATAGCTAATCGTGTAACATGAAATTTGCAGCAAGTCAGTGCACTGACTATACCATACAACCTTAGCTTCTCCCATCTTGCTTAGTGTTTCTTGTACAGCATTAAAAGGCTGATTGAGAGGGAGCAGCATGCTGGAGAAAAAAAAATTAAATTAATGATAATATATACGTAAAAGAAAAATACTTTGAATATCTCTAAGGAAAATAGGAGCTTCATGTTTTTCTTCCATTGCCAGAAAAAAAAAGAAAAAAATGTTGAGCAGTGGACACCTAAAAATGGAGAAAGATGAATTACTGCAGAAGAAGTACACAATGCTGAAGTGGGAAAGTATCTGCAACAAAAATCAGTATAACAGAAACAAAACCCCACACAATTAACATGTGCTTTTGCTTGGGCTTGACACCTGTCACAATATCAAACTCAAAATTAACATGAGAAATCAAAGCCAGTTGTTGTCTAATGAGAAAAGATGTGGAAATGAATGACCAGTTAGGTACCAGGAAAACCAGGGATTATTTTTATCTGTTATTTTTGTAAGAGTTATGAACAAATGACAGACTAAATCTTCAGTCATTTTTGTTGTATTTATACCCATGGTCCTCACACAAAAAACATTGCTAACCCTACTGACAAAAGGGGAAGAGAGCCTGCTTGAAAATAACCTGTTGACATATGGAAAAGGATGGAAAAAAATGCTGCTGAGAAGCAGAAGGAACATCTGAAATGAATCATTTGAAAGCTGAGCATATGTAGGTGGATCTGGCCAAATTAGACTTTAGGGGAAAAAAAACCCTTTGGGGAAAAAAAAAAAAAGGCAAAAGCAGAATGAGATAATTGTTAGGAAAGATAGTACTGCAATATTTACAGAGAATGGAAATACTTCAGCTTACAAAGCAAAAGGCAGGATTTGTGTAGCCAGAATAAAATCTTCAGCAGGAAAAAAAAATTCTAGCAATTCTTTCTCTTGATTTTTGCAATTCTATTAGATAGTTTCTAAAGCATATCCTGGTTAAGGTGAGGCAACCTGTTTACAATGTATTTGTCCAAATGTAAATGCAAAGCATACTGTGTTGCATGCAGGAATCATTTAGTCAGCTGGTGTATTAACTTGATCGGGTGACTGCTCATGCAGCACTGGAGCAGTTCCTGGTTTCATGCCACAAGTGACCACCAGGACAGCTGGGCTGAAACCTCAGTGCCTTCAGCACCAGAACAGCAGTACTGTACTTGACCACAGAGAGAAGAATTTCCTTCTGTGGTAACCTCTACAAAAATCTGTAAGACAACTGACCTAATTTTAGTTTCTAAAAATTCTTATTGGGTTACTCTGAGAAAAACCAGTATTGGCTGAGCATATATAGACAAGGATATATTGATATGTAGATACTTTTGGCCATGCAAAATTTACTCACAAGGTGTCAGCTAATATGAAATTTACTAGAAGGCAAGACACAGGATTTTTTAATGATTTTGTTCAGTTGAACTTAACTGTATGATTTTTTTTTAGTGAAGTTTTATGTAGAGATTAGGGCAAGTTCACATGCAATACGCACAACAATTTGCCAAGTTGAAGCAGCAATGATTGCAAATTACACAGCTACAGAACCTCCTAAAAATCCAGTTTGAACCACTGCATCTGGTTTCCAAAATAGTGTACTCCGAAAAGCAATAAGGTTCTCCTTATGCTGTTTTTTGTTATAAGTTCTCTATAATTTGTTTAGTAAATTCCTTTCATACTGGCCCTAAACATTTATGACACCAAAAAACATCCCTAAAATTAGCAGAGCTAAATCTCATTTTCCAGACATGAATCATCTGCTGCAGTCCTGATCTCTTCTGGCATCTTGAAATGTAAAATTGTTATCTGATGCGCTCTTGAACCTTGCTATCCAACAAACTAGAAACTAGGTCCTTTGAGGGGATTTTTTTCATTCTAGAATAAAGTCTCTAGATATTACCTAGCTAGAATCATATCCTTATCCATGTTTTGCAAATCTGGATAACAGATTTCAGTACGGTGTCTGGTGCCAATTTTTTTATTACAATGTGAATTATAACCATCTAAACCATCTGCACCAGTTATAAATTCTAAATATCTCTTTCTTTGAGATTTTTCTTCCACCTGCATCATCTCATAAGCTTAAAGTGCATTGGTTTTGCTGAGCTCTTGTGTGAAATGAAGAATGTTATTCTGCACATGCCTTAACTCTTATTTTGAAATACCCAGGACCTGTCACACTGACTAATTTTTTTGTACAGTGTGAAGTGTAGCTCTACAGCATGTGATAGTTGAAAAACTTCCCATTTGGACTAGGTTTTGCAGGTCTGATGTAGTCTTTGATCCAATAAGAGCCACTGTTCCTCTTGGAGGTCTACAGGGAGATTTTCAGAGGTCTCCATGTCATAGCAGCCATGGCCTTCTACAAAGCTGCAACTAGACCTTGCTCAGCATTGTTTGAAAACACTGATCCAGCATTTTTCAAAGTGGATTTGGCTCCAGCAGGAATATATATTTACTCTTCACCAAAATCGGTACAAGTCCATCTTTTTTTTCCCACAGAGGATCACTCAGATGATCATAGCTCATGGTCTTGAATAGCTATTATAGTCATTAACTTGCTTCTAGACATCTGCATCACAGCTTTGGTAGATCACAGGAAGCAGTGACTACCTAAGTGTGCTGGAGTGAGCATTCTTTCAGATGCATTTTGCACCAAAGCTTACATATTTATTTCCACTTGAAAAATCCATTATGTCTGCTAAACTCCATGAAATTCACTAGCACTGCACAGCTATGCAGGAGAATTTTTGAAACACATAAAGTATTTTAGGAAAAGAGTGAGTAGTAGACAGCAGTCAGACCAAATTCAGCTCTGTGGTACAGTTCTTTGTTCAGAAAAAGGCATGACAAATAATCGAAATTTATAAATATCTCAGTTGATGATGCTTCCTACACCACCAAATCATAGTTCCCAAAACTTCAAATTGACTATTAGGAAAAAGAGTTCTTCCTTAATTCTTGGACAGGCAACACTTCTCTTCACTGTCCTAGATGAAGCACTAGATCATGCAACAGGGTGTTGGACTGTCTTGACAAGTACTTTTAAACTTAAACAGTGTGTATAAAAACTCTAGGCTCTTCTAAAAATGTGGGAAGAATATGTCATATCTATCCCAGGAAATCCTAGCTTGCAAACCAGCTTTGCTTGCAAAATTTTTGTGGTATGATACCAAATGTGCACACATTGTAATAGTTTTGACCATGGCTGCTCCAAAATACATTAGTGTGGTGAATTCTAAATGACCGCCTTTTAGTTGCATGTGTTGTGTTATTTATGATGAAGATTGTTTTCTAGCAATATTTGCTAGTTTTTTACAGGTGTGCTAGGTGTACATCTCAATTCTAGTTGTCAGAGTAAATCTTTATATCTCAGAAATAATTTTCTCTTGCCTTTCTCTAGACCTCACCATAGACATTGAGTTTTCCTCATTCAATATTGTTATTTACTTTACACATTCCTTTATTTCTTTTGCTATCTTATTATGTCAGTATCTCTAGGTACAGTACATGGCAGCACCACCCTGGTATCATTGTTACTGTAAAAATATGGGGTCACAATTCCAAAGCCAAAGTGGTTTTGATATAAAAAGGATAAAGACAAAAAGTAGGAAAAGTTGTTTAAGCAATAAAGGTAAGCTTCACATATTGTGCATATTTACATCAGTGAATTGCCAGAGATGACTCCTTGTGGTTGCAAAGAAGCAGATGAAGGACATTACAGAAGTAACAAATGTGAAAGGAGAGAGAAGGGAATTAGGTGCTAGAAAATGGGAAGCAGAGTGGACAGAGTGAATGAGACTGCGCAGCTGAAAGCCAGGAAGAAGAAATATCCAACAGCAAGGTCAGTGGCACAAATATTGAAAAACTGCAGAGTTTTTTCATGCCCAGAGGTACTCAGCCATGGAGCAGTAATGAAATGCTACATATGCAATTCAAATGGAAGGATCTTACAGGTAACATGAACTGACAAAATGTGTGAGGAATGACTAGTAAGGAGAAACACGCCTGTTTATTTTCCATTTCAATGACATCCTTTAGTTCTCTCAGTGAAGCACAACCATGCAGCTGATGCTTTGTGTCCTGGATTCTCACGGTTTGTCTGTATCTCAATAAGATGTTTACCTAAACTTCTTGCATTTCTTGCAGTTCTACTTTTAAAACATTGTGCTGTTAATGTTTCATCCAGGAAATATTTTTATAAATCTCTCACATACTTTCAGCAAATGCTTGTGTACATTGGCTGCCTTCCTGGAATAGTTTTAAATATAATTCTTCTGAAGGGCATCTCATTATGACTTAAAACATGCCTTATAACAATAAAACTTCAATCTTCAGTCTTATCTTCCTAAAGTATCACATGCTGATCTCACTTTATTGATGGTTAAATCCCAAAAGGGCAATTCCAGAAGGCCCAGCTTGCTATAGAATTATTTAAGAGATAGTTAATGTAGCATTGTTTGCTAAGATCTGCCACCTTACTTTCCAATTAAAATATGTGTTTAAAATTTGTTCCTCCTGGTTAGACACAGCTGAACTACAGTTACTGCATGACAAGAACCTGGAAACCTTCCAGCTTTCACTCGTCATTGGAAGACAGATTATATTGTATTAAAAGACATTTAAGTAATGCAAAATAGGCCCCTATAAAGTCTGTCATCATTATCTGAGTTAGTACTTCATATTAAGTGTTTAAGCTCATCCCATTGTTCATCAAAACCAAACCCAAGAAAATGGTGCACTGTCCTATGATTCGCTCCCACTCAAAAGAACTTGTGGAAATGCCAGCACACAGGTTAGTTCAGCTAACATCCCTCCTGGTGACAGCCAGTCTCCCCCTGATATCTCTGCCTTTACTCATCAAATGCTTTGTTAGTTTACAGCTCTTTGGACACAGTTATTTAATTCACATCAAGTTGGTTGCCAGTGGGTGGGCGGTTTGCCTTCTCTGAGATGCCTGCCAGGCTCGCTGCAGGAGAGCCTGAAGAGCAGCCCTTGCCAGAGGTTCTGTGGTATTAGCCACTGGAGGCTTCTGGGGCCAAAACAGGGAGCAAGAGAAATCTCCTTCAGGCAAATGATAGGGTGTCCACGAGTAATTCTGTAGACGGAAGGCAGCTGAATCATGCTCCATATTGTGATTATGACTGCTTTCACAGCTGCCTGTAAATAGGACTTGAGGTATAACCTATAGGGCCCTAAATGATGCAGATGCATACAAGTAGAAAATCAGAATAATATTGTACCTTACTGCAGCCAGGACTTTGGAGCACTCTCAAAATTATCAGACTTACTACTATGTACAGTCTAGCTCATGCTCCCATTTCCTGCTTTATTGAGGAGCATCTGGGAAAGTGGCCAGGAATAAGCTGGTTTCTCCAAAAGAGACATTCAAGGAGCCCTCAGCTTCTGCTGGCTTCCTCCAGGGCTCCTGAGACGCAGGCAGGAAGAGGGCTGAAGGTTGCATACCTTGCTGCAGTCCTCTCCCACATAACACCTTTCCTGAAAGCTCCTCAGCCTCTCTCAGTCTGCCCAAATGTGCATTCATCACACTCCTGGGTCAGGTGAAGTGACCCAAGACAAGATCTGTAGGAATCCTAAAACTAAACCAGTCAGCAGAGGCCTTTAAAAATCCAAATTACAGGAAAATAAAGGGCTGAGACTCAGAAATTTCAAGCCCAGGAAGAAAGCATGGAGTTGCCGAGGTTTCAGCCTCCCCTCCAAATCTTTTCCATGGTAGTCCAGTTCATGAGGAAGCTGTGTTTCAGCAGACCCCCCTGCTGCTCTCGCTCAATTTCCCTGGTGCCAGTGAGCATGGGTGCACATGCACAGCCCAGCCATAATCAGGACAAGCCTCCCAGACATCAGCTCTCCTGGGCATACCTGCAGGACATCGTCATTCCATGAAACTCAGGTAAAAGTTAACTTTGCATTGAAGTCTGCAACCAGTGATCAATCCCCCACCTTAGATGCTACATTTGTATTTTTTAGACACAAATTTCAGGATGAAACTTTAAGCTTCTTTTGAAGATGGTCAGGCCTTAAGAAGTATCATAATTTTAGGTGCTTGATACAGACCTAAAACACCTCAATCAAGAATAAGGTTTTTCCTATGTTGAGTCTGTGCCACCTGCCTAGTCCTGGGAAAACATGGCTTAGACAGGAGTCACTGGTGCAATTGAGCCTGTTGGTGGTTTTGGAAACAATGGTCCAGGTCTTTTAGTGGAAGTAGAACAGGGTGGACACTACAGCTGCGGCTGTAGCACTCTTCATTTATCCATACCAGCTTCTTTGAACAGAGACAAATGAATAAAATTCATAGAATCATAGAAATGGTGGGAAGGGACCTTAAACATTTTCTGGTTCCATCTTGTTTGCCATGGTCAAGGACACCTTCCACTAGACCAGATCACTCAAAAATGTCCAAAATGACCTTAAACACTTCCAGGGATGGGCAGCCACAATTTCTCTGGGCAAACCCTTCCAGTGTCTCAACACTATCACTGGAAGAATTTCTTCCTAATATCTAATCTAAATCTATTCAGTGTAAAGCCTTTATCCCTTTTCCTATCATTGCATGTCCTTGAGAAAAGTCCCTCTCCAGCTCTCTTGTAATGTCCTTCAGGTACTGGGAGGCTGCAATAAGGTATCCGCAGAGCAAACCTGCTGAGGTGCCCTCGATGGCAGTGTCCGTGTCAGTGACACAGATGTGACACAGGGCCGGTCCCAGCACTGACCCCTCAGGAGCAGGACTGGCCTGGCAGTGTCCGTGTCAGTGACACAGATGTGACACAGGGCCGGTCCCAGCACTGACCCCTCAGGAGCAGGACTGGCCTGGCAGTGTCCGTGTCAGTGACACAGATGTGACACAGGGCTGGTCCCAGCACTGACTCCTCAGGAACACCACTTGTCACTGGTCTCCACTTGGATATCGAGTCATTGACCACAACTCTGTGAATGTGACCATCTAGCCAATTCCTTATCCACTGAGTGGTCCATCCATCAAATCCATGTCTCTCCAATTTAGAGACAAGCATGTTGTGTGAGACAGTGTCAAATGCTGTGCACAAATCCAAGTAGATTATGTCAGCTGCTCTTCTAGAAGTTGTGTTGGCTGTCACAAATTGCCTCCTTATTTTTCATGTGCCTTAACACAATTTCCAGGAGGATCTGCTTCATGATTCTGCCAGGCACAGAGGTAAGATTGGCCTGTAGTTCCTCAGGTCTTCGTTCTTTTCCTTTCTAAAAATTGGTGTTATGTTTCCCCTTTTCCAGTCAGTGGGATCTTCATGGGACTGTCATGACTTCTCAAATATGAGAAAATATGCTCTTAGCAGCTTCTTCTGCTGGTTCCCTAAGGGCCTGCAGATTGATCTCATCAGGTCCTTGTGCACCTTCAGGTGCCTTAGAGGGACTCAAACCCAATCTCCTACAGTGGGTGGTTCTTCACTCTCCCAGTCCCTGCCTTTGTCCTCTGCCATGTGGGTGATGTGCTTGGAGCAGTTGCCAGTGAAAATTGAGGCAAAACAGTCACTGAGTACCTCAGAGTTCTCCATATCCCAGGTAACCAGATTTTCTTCTGGAGAGGGCCCACATTTCCCTTGGTCTTCCTTTCATTGTCAACATACCTATAGAAACTTTTCATGTCATTCTTGATGTCCCTGACCAAATTTAATTCTATCAGGGCTTGAGCTTTCCTAACCTGATATTTGGAGGCTTAGACAATTTCTCTGTATTCCTCCCATATTATCTGTCCCTGCTTCCATCTTCTGTAGGTTTCCTTTTTGTGTTTTTTATCCAGGAGCTCCTTGTTCATGCATGGAGGTCTCCTGGCATTTATTTTTTTACTTTCTCTTTGTTGGGACACATTACTTATGAGCTTGGAGGTGATCTATGAATGTTAACCATTTCTCTTGGGTCGTTCTTCCCTCCAGGGCTTTACCCCATGGTACTCTACCAAGCAGATCCCTGATGAGGCCAAAATCTGCTCTCCTGAAGTCCAGGGAAGTGATCTTGTTGTGCACCTTCCTCTCTGCCCTATGGATTTACATTCCACAATTTCAGGGTCACTGCAACCCAGGTTGCCCTTGAGCATCATGTTCTTTACCAGCCCCTCTTCCTGCCTGTGAACAAGGTCCAGAATAACCCCGCTCCTCGTGGGTTTCTTTTTATCATTTGGAGAGGGAGGTTATCCCTTAACATATTCCAGGAAAGCTCATGCTAGAAATCAAGAGTTACTTACAGCAATGTCTAGCAATGCAGTCCAGGAAGGACACACATGTGGATCTCACTAGTGGGAGGAGGTGAATTTCCTGCAAGCTTTATCAAAGAAAGAGAAATCACACAATGTGATACCTATTACAGTTGTGTGCTGTGAAACAAGGAAACACATATGCTTTGTACTCAGCTCAGAGAATGATGTGCGAGCAGAAACAACTGTGCTGCAGCTCCTTGGTGTCTGCTCACCAGGATTCTGTTCAATGCAAGATGATAACAAGTTAATAGGTATTTCCTGCTTAACAATTATATGAATAAAAAGCAGAGCAGCACATGCCAGAACTCAACCAAATGTGGCCAGCTCCCAGCGAGGGAAATACGCCACCCTAGCAACAGATAAGAAACCAAACACAAGAAGAGCAGCACTGGTGACCAGAGAAAGACAAAAACTTTTCTAAGTAATAGAGACACACTGTGCAGTCAGGTGACAGACAACCTTCAAGTAACTCCTCTACACCTATCAAACCAGCTGACTGAAAACCAAGAGAAAGAAAACACTATTTTCTTATTTTTTCAGGAAGAAGTACTGTCTTGAGATACCTTAAGTCCAAATGACTACAGATGGGAGAAAACAGCTGCACCAAGAATAAACAACAACTTCCATTCAGCTCCAAATCAACCGGCCCAGCACATGCCATAATAGCAACCTGGTTCTACCATTGTGATTTATTTTTTGGTATCTTCACTACATCAAAGAAGTGATTTAAGAGATAGCATTTGCTGGAGTGATTGCTGCCAGAAAATGCATTGAGTGCTCTCCATTAGACTAACTGAAGCTGCAGCAGAGACTGAAGCAGTGTTTAGAAAGGTATGAGTTGTGTCCCCCATGGCTGTTCAGTGCAAATGTTTGGGATATTAAGTGCCATTAACTTGTCACAGCTTAAATTCTTCAAAACGGCAGAGGGGAGATGGCAGAGGAAGGGATGGAGGAACAATCACTGCCCTGACTCTGTCACATAGGAAGATAGGAAAACTCCTTTCTGGATCTGTGAAAATCTTCAGCTGAAAAAGTTTGAACATTTTATTTCAAGAGACTAAAAGTAAATATTTTGATATTTCATTTTGATATGACATATTTCCTTTTGATAGGAACTTGTATATTGCAGAAAAGAAAAACATCCAGAGCATATCAGTAGGAAATCAAAACATTATTTAAAAATGTTTCACTTTAGTTCTGGGAAAAAAGAATTACTACACATCTTTTCATTGACATGCCTGAAGTAATATTGTTTTTATTTATTTATTTATTTATTTATTTTGCAAAGAAAAGAAAAATCCTGAATATTTTTAAAGTTAAGCTCAATAGGAAAAGTTATTTCAACTATCTCCTAAATTAGCTACAAGTCCATTACTAGCCAGGTTTTAATGGAGACCTGAACAGTTGAGTGTAGTGATATGTCACCCAAGGCATGCACATTTGGAAGAGAAATGCCATTTTCCCCCTTTTTTTTTTTCCCTTCCACCTGATCTTTTCTCAGAAATAAATCCCCAAGCAGACCTCACAGCCTCTCTAGTGCATGACCCAATTTGGATAGCAAATCTCATCACTCCCATCCATCCTGCTCATATTGTCACCCAAGGTGGTCCTGGTGCTGAGCTGGGTGGCCCTGTGCAGAGCACCTGTAAGCCAACAGGTGGCAGGCCTGGCTGGGCTCAGCCCCCAGCTTTATTTCCAGGAACAGGCAGAGCAGTAGGTCACAGTGAGGGGAACAGCAGCAGCAGGGTCAGTGGAAAGCAAGACCATGGTGCCACTTTAAAATGCCAGGGCTGCATCCTCCAGCTTGTGTTCAGGCTCCAGGGCAGGACTCTGTTTGGTAAATGAGCTTGACAGATCACCACTGTCCTTCCTTCCCTCTCAACAGCTAAATTTGCAATATTAAAAAGGACAATATAGAGGAAAGTAAGGAAAACAGAAAAACAAGTAAGAGCAATAAAACCTCAGCTGATATTCTTTGCTCATGCAGAAGGATCCCCATCCACCAGTTTTTCCTGCTCTGCATTCATGTGTCCAGCTCCTTTTGTATTGTCTGGTCAGAAACAAAGCCAGTAGGGGGGACCCCAGTGAGACAGAACAAGGACACCACTGAAGTTATCAAAATGAGACTTTGGAGACAGAACCCGCTTTTGGTTCACTCCTAAGCTTATGAGTGGCTGCAGGCAATTTCCCAGGTCTCGTTTCATTAAAGTCATTCCCCAGGAGCTGAACTTAATTACTTCAGTGGGATTCATGTATGTTCTTAAGTATTTTCCCAAATCAGAACCTTAATTGCTCTGTGCCTTTGCTGCCCATCTGCAAGATAGGTTTAATGTTGGCTTTCTCCCGCGCTCCAACTACTGAGATCCGCATTCTCCCAGTTGAAGCCTGTCTCGCGGTCCCTGACTGTTCAGCACTTTGTCTGATAAGACTGAGGTTGCACTCAAGCTATTTTTGGGCCTTGTCACATTTCACATGTGTAGAAGCCATGTTCCAAAACCTGCTGGCCTTTGTGTGGCTTTTGTGTATCTAACAGTGACAAAATAAGTTGCTTGTTGATTTGGGAGCAAAGCTGCAAGTGGTTTTTTTTTTTTTTTACTTTAACACCATCACAAATAGAATAATTACATGGCACTTTGAGACAATTTGCTGAAGATGTTCACACATTTCAAGAGGGTAAAATTACTTTATCCAAAGCAATTACAAAATAGCTAATTAGTGAAACTGACTGTGAGCTCTTAGAAATGTGCTTTGTGGAGATGCTGCTTTTAGTGCCAGAAAACAAGCCTCCAGTTTATGAGTTATTTTCAGGTAATGAAGAAACTCTTGCAATGCAATAAACATGGTCTTTTTTCTTAGCCAAGATGTCCATAGATTCCCAAATTAATAAGTCAGTGTTCTTGAAACATGCCTTCCCTACAGCCTCATTGCACCATTGCAGCTTTGTCAGGTGAGCAGCAAGCTAATCAGTGGAGCAGCTGGGCAGCACCTTCGTGAGAGGAAGGACAGCCAGGACATCATCACACTTGGCACAAAACCATCTAGGAGCACCTCCCAGGTGAACATGCTGTGCTCTCCCCTGTGTATTCAGGACCAGTGGCCACAGAAAACAGCTTTGGAAGAGCTTTTTAACTCTGATATAAGGATTAATCACCAGTTAATTTGTTCTGTCATGTCCCTGCATGCTGACAAAAGACCTGTGGGTAAAAAGGGGTTATCTTGGCCCTGCTGGCTTGCCATGTGAGACATGTGGGATCCATGCAAACAGAAGTGACTTCATTTCAGTGATTCATTTTTAGATTCTACTAGCTGATAAAAAATGAACACGAACAAAATGTCTCTGCAAAAATACTACTTTAAAATTCTATGGGGAGAAACAATCGCATGTGAAGAAAAATGAGGTTTCTGGGTTGCTGGAGTTTTATTTTCATACATACTTATGTATGAAGTAATTGTTGCAGGCTGTGAAATTAATCTTAAACATAAGTGATGGACAGGAGTGACATAGTTTTACAGAATTAATAAAATACAAACTGGAGAGAAAGTGAGTTCCTGGGTTTTTCTTTTTTTTTTTTTTTAAGGAGCTGTTAAAGCAATTGCCAGTGGAACATTACACCTCAGTGTAAATTTAGAGACATTTTGCAATAAATAACTTTTATAAAAAATTCTGGTCTATGAATTTAGCATACAATTTTAAACCATCTGTGCACTGTCACTCTAAGACTGAGATCTCACTTATTTGTGTATTTTACCCATATGATCTGATGTAAGTAGGAATAGGAAGAAAACACTAAAACATAAAAATCAGAGATAACACAGATATGCATTTTATTCTTTGTGGATATAAAATTTCTTTCATTTCATTTTAAAACCACATTCACATTTAGGGTCTTCATCTGTGTGATAAAAGCTAGAATTTATGTTTATAGAGCTACAAAAGCATAGCTATTTTTGTACATTAAACTTCACTAACTGGAAAAATGGACAATTCTATTCCTTCTGCCCATATAATTAGGGAAGAAACTGTGGAATATATAGGTGTGTTTTTTAGTTATAACTTCTGTTTTACAAATTCACTTGTTTTTTTGATTGATCTTTCTCTTACAAATGAATGAAACTGTAGCAAATCTGTTTCAAAATCAAATGCATTCCTTTGGCTGTCTCTTACTCTGTCACTTACAGGTGTCTGATAGCACTGTGTTAATGCTGTAACTGAAATATAAGACCATTATGCCAATCTGATCTCCAGATATATAGCAAACTCATATTCTTAATAACTGTCAACTCCAAATGTGACCTCCACATTTCTGAATACCCAAATTATAAGTAGGCAATAGATCTAAGGTGAATTCAGTCTAGGAAAACAAAATGAGATGAACTAAAAAATCATGGATTCTTAGGCATTACATGTTAGCTCTTACCAATGACATCTTCCTTTGCTGGTTCATCCCTTGTTCCAAGCAGTTATGAAGTAATGTTGCATCCATTAAAACATTTTGCTACCTTGGATAGTCTCTGGACTGGCTTACAATTCATATATCTATCTTAGGCCCGAATGGAATTATTTTTGCCACCTGTCTGCTATTTTCATAAAGAAGACCTCATTCCTTATTTTTAAATGCATCAAGAGGCCATTTTAAAAAAAATGTTCGGCTGATCAATTCATTTAGAATTTCTCAGTTGTGGTACATTAATAACTACATATTCCCACATATTTACTACACTCTTCAAATTTAAAACCTTTTGCAAGGAGCTGACCTTCACACCTGTCACAGTTAGAGCTACATCACTTAGCGTAGCTCACCTCCATTGACAACCATAGCATGATTTCCAAGCAAGACAAGTTGACTCGTCGACATCAATAGCAAACTGTGGTCTGGAGGATTTTCTTCCCCGTTTTCTTAATGTCTTGCCAGTTTTTTTAACAAGCTGTTGATAAGAAGCAATAAATCTACTCAAGTGCTGACAGGGACAATCCAGACAATTGTTTCTCTCTGACTGAGGTAGAACAGGTTTTCTTGGTTTGTTTATTTGTTGAACATTATCTAACGCTTATTCTCTTCTCTGTATGTGAGAAATTTACTATGTATTGCCCTCTGGCAGATGTTTGAGACAGTGTCATCCTACACTAAAGCTGTATATTTAGGCATACAGCAGGGTCTAGACTTGGTAATCATCGTTAATCTATGTGTCAGCCTGTGGTTTATGTGCCTGCTCCAGCATAATAGATACTCTCTCACCCAGGTGGGAGACCCACTTAACCCTAGAACACCTCTAAATTACACAGATGCTATACCTGCTAGGTCTTTCCTGTCAGTCCTGGAAAAGGTATAGCATGAGCAGATTTCACTAAAACAGCATTCCTGCCACCATCTCCATATCCAAGGCTCCTTCCAACCTCTTTTCTGATGGCCTCATCTTGAGAAAGACAGCTGGTAGCTGGAAGAAGCACCTCTTTGTGCCTTAGCCCTGACCAGCAAATGCCTACCTTGCATGTTCCCTCCTCAATACCTCTATAAATGCTGAGACAGATAAAACTTTTTGTTCAACAAATACGTCATTGCAATGGTATAGCATCATGCAAGTACAACAAACTCTATGTAACAAGTACAGTCAAAAATTACTAAGATTCTACTATCAAAGATAAGTAGAGTTGTTCTTCACTATTTTTAGAAGTGCTTGTACTCCTGTGTTCATTATACTCTCTGATTTGTTGTAGTTAAACTTGTTGCATCACGGCCTTATCTGAGTTCATTGCCAAACCTGACCATCTTCGTGTCCTGCTGCCCCATCCTCTTTCTGTTTCCCACCACTCGCCAGAGTGCACTGCCATGGGATGCAAACTGGGATGAAAATGGTATGAAAATACTTAAGAAATAGTCTCCAAATTGCAGATGCTTCTGACAAGATAATTAAACTACAATGACAACTGAACACTGAGAATAGACACAAAAATAAAGATGGCACTCTGACTTCTGCAGGAAATAAGAAACATTTTCTGCTTTCATTTCAGAGCATTAGAAAACATTCTCAAATATTTTGCAATGAAAGGCTGTTATTTCTTGGAGGGTGATATTTTCTCCTTATTCTAGGAGACTGACTGTGCTGGGGAAAATCACATGGAAGGAGAGACTGCCTGATGGTGAGATCCCATCCAGACGGTAACATCTCACTGCCAGTTATGTAGACACTTTGAAATCTAAAAATGGGTTTTCCCCAAGTGCCCTGTTGGCTGCTAACCTCTTCTCTGGTGCCATCAAAGTGTGGAAGTGTTTGAGATTTACCAGCAAAGCCCACAGAGACTGAATTTCCTGCTGCTGCACACAAATAAATTGCCTGGAGGTGTGACAGCATCGAGATGGGTGGCCACCTCAGCCTGGTGCCTGTCTGAGGCATACTGTGCTCATCCTCCCTGTACTGGGGAACTCTGCACACACTGGACTAGACTTGCAGGATGGAAGACTGCTCCCCTCCACTGCTACGTAACGGAATAAAATCATAAAATCCTAGTGTAGTTTGGGTTGGAAAGGATCTTTAAAGTACACAGAGTCCAAATCCCTGCAATGAAAAGGGACATCTTGAAATAGATCTGGTTGCTCAGGGCCCTGTCCAACCTGATCTTGAATGTTTGCAGGCTTGGAGCATCCAACACTTCTCTGGGCCACTTAATTCCCTATATTTGAAGGCTTAGAGCATTCAAAGGAGACTTAGGAGACACAAAGACATTGCTTTGTAATAAAGGGATTAGTACTAAATAGAACATTCATTAATATGCAGGTCTCTCACATCTCGGATAAGAGCACTGTCCTCCCAGCTACAGATTCTTATGGGCATTGACCCAAGATAGTAATAATGAATATATAATTAATCCATACAAAATGAAAGAGGGACAACAACATCCAGAGCTACAGACCAGCAGTTTGGAGGTGGAAAATGGCAATGGGAAAGACTAAAGGAAAAGGGAGGTTTGAACTTGAGTTCTGCTAAGGAAATGACGGAAATCTGAATTTTTGTAACAAGATATGATGATGATAGAGAAGGTAGTTTCTGTCTGCATTTTATAAGGGCTTGGAAAGAGGTCTAACCCCTAGGACAGGCTGCACATCTGGAAAGTGGAAGTCTGTACTCAGAGATGTGACTTTCCAGTGCCACTCTGTCCTCCACAGCATTTCCTCCTCAAGTCTCTAGGATAGATGTCTCCTCCCTGGTCATCTTGCAAAAGTTTGTGTGTTTTGTCTTTGGTGCTAAATCCTCTTGCACTCTGTAATAGCCTGTGGGTCTAACTTAGTCTGTAAATTAAACTACAAGCAGAACATTTAACAGGAAGTTGCTGCCATAATTCAAATAATAAGGAGGAGCTATCCCAAAACATAATTTTACTCTTTTTTTTTTTTAATAGGAATGCCTAGTTTTCTGATACCAAAGGTTCATAGCTGCAAAAGCTAATTTGATTTTTGAATTGGTGATGTTGACACAGTTTAATTTTCTAAATTAACTTAAGGTGAAGTCTGTAGCATGGATTCTCTCTTTTCTCTAACCAACCACAGTACCATAAAACCAGTCCTACAAAACTGAACAGTCAGCAGAAAGGTTTAACCCCCATGCAAAGGACTAGCAAAGCATGCACAGTACTGCAGAATTTGTTATCACAGACAGGTCATCTCTTCCTAAGCCAACCTTTTTTCTCTGTTTCTATCTACTGCATTATTGTCTCTCTCTCTCCAGAATGTGACAAATAGAGCAGCTATCCTCTATAAGCTTATTTCCTTTCTAGTTTAAAGCAAGAACAACCCTATTTTACTTTCCTATTAGCTCAGAACAGCAGCCTCAGGCTCCACTACTTTGTCATGCTGTCCTATAGCAGTCTAAATACTAAAAAACACAATTATTTTAAAAGTTATTTTAGAGCTTGATCTTTATTTTAATAAAGAGTATGGTTTGGTTCCTATTTTTCACATAAATCAACTGTTACGATTTCCAAGTTTAATTTTATTTGGTATATTTATTTTTGCAAATACCACAGTGAAAGCAGATCAGATATCAGAAACTGCATTCTGTTTCATCACCTTACAAATGCCAACTGCACATATGGATGTTCCATAAGCTGCTATCACCAAAGCAATCATCTGTAATGCGTTGCCTTGTAAACACAAGTTGTGTGTATTTTCCTTTCTGAAGTCAGGTGAAGTTCTTTCCTCTCAATTCAGATGTGATTTACTGTAAATAACTCTGATGTTGCTAAGAGACAAATTTCAAAACAAGTCCCAACTACAAAAGGATTAATATTAAAAATCTTAAATAGGTGTTCATAGTGTATAAAACACACTTTAACATCCTTTGATAAGTCCAAGTAACTTTTTATTTGTGGGAAGCTGACTTACCAACACTGGCAGGTCAGAGGGCAATAGGTCTGACATGTTTCATACTGTACCTGTCACACACTCCAGGGATCCTTGCACTCCAGGAGCTGTTTCTCTGTATGCCTCAGAGTGCAGGCTGCTCAAATCCAGAACACTGGTGCACTTGAGAGGTCTAGGGGAAGATCTTTTCTTACATGTAAAAATTGCTTTGGCTTCAAAAGACAATATCAATCTCACTATTAATGTGGAGGATGATTTGCTGCAACCAGGTAGTTTAACAGGAAATATGGGAATTAGACACTGAAAATACATATATACTGAAAATAGAGACACTGAAGTCTGTCTGTTGCTAGGAGAAAAATGACACTATAATTTCCAGATGAAGGCATTATATGTTGCTTCTTGGTAACAATCAAAAAACAATCCTCCCCCATTTTAACCCTTCCTCTTTTTCCAGTATGTATGCAGCTTTGCCTGACCTGGGTAGGGAATAAGAAACCACCTTTTCCCTGCCTTAGGGTAACAATGTAGATGCTATTCAGGAAGAAACAAACAAGCTTTAACTCTTGAATAAGATCTGTAGTGACACACTGATGGGAAAGACCAGAAAAGGATGAGTAATCTTTCTAGATTTCTGTGAGAGAATCTTCAAGTGATAGGTGCTTTAGCTAACACCATTATAATATGTATCCATTCTTTGGTACCTTAGCACTTGTTGAATTGACATGGATGTGGTTTCACAAGATGCTTCTTTTAATTTATCCAAAGGTGGTATTTGATTCTCAAGAGAATGAAAAATTAACTTATCACCAAGGATTTGAGCGGGGATTGAGGAAGGAGAGTGATGAGAACCAAAGGAGGTTTCCTGAAATCAGGTTGTGGGCACTTCAAAACTTAACAATCCTGATATACCTCAGTTCTTTTTGGAAGTGGTTGTTCATGCTTGATCTAAATTACAGACACAATTCCCTTCACCCCCTTACTTTCTTTACAGAGTATAGAATTTGAACTTCTAAAAAGCAAACAGACATTTCAAAATTAACATTTGTATTACAGACAATACAAATTTTCAAATTTTTGTGCTGGGGCCAGGCAGATAATATGGATGCTGGCCAAGGGCAGGTCAAGCTGCAACCAGGAGATCTGGGAAGACTTGGTTCCCCTGTTGTGAGAACAAGCACATGGAAAAGGATGTATAGAAGTTGAAGGGTTCAAAGTTATAAGAAGGAAAAAAATTACAAGAAAGATAAAAAGAGGAGGAATGGGAGGGTCAGACCTTGTTGCCATGATTTTAATTACCCTGTCTGTAGTAATAGTAAAATTAATTGGAAGTGCATGAAATTCTTGATGTTTGTATTGTCTTATGCCTAGAGACGATTAAGCAGAGGAAACGAAAGTGTATGCAATTTTGGAGTGCTCAAGTATCACTACAAAAAATACCTGGAAATACATGAGAGGCCAGAAACATTCTCCATTTTTTTTACTGTAGCAACAAGCTTCATTTCTAGGGTTCAAGTCAGCTGTGAAAAATGAGAATTTAATTAACCCAAGTTAATAACATTGGACAGACGTGCTTTGAGAGACCTTCCTAAGCTTTAACAAACTTTGGTGAGCAGGTACTTGCAGCCACAGTCTGCAAGTACTACTAAAGTCCGGTGTATCCTTTGGCAAATGCTCTTCTACCATATGAAATGTTCAAGCTGTTTTTGAGTGAACAAGATTTCATGACAATCAGAATGAAACTAATTACATCTGTTTGATGGTAGGACCTACTTTAAGATAATTTGTAACAAGCTCCCTAGGGAAGTTTTCCCCTTTGAAGTGCTCCTTACTCCAGGGTTGCCTTTTGAAGTAGCTCCCCCTTTGGATTGCTTTTGAAGTGCTACTTTTTTTCCTTTCTTAGGTCTTCTTTGAGTTCTGCTTTGTTGTACCTTTCACATTGGAGGTTAACAGCTCAAGATCACTGAGTAGAAGGAGAGGCTTTGATTTAGACCAGTTTCTCTCACACACCATGCAGGAAGACCTGCCTTCATCTCCCCAGAAGTAGCCATACAGGGAGGATTAAGAAAGCTATTAATTCACCTCCTCACTGGCACCAGCTTCATATGTAAACTGGCCACCATCCAAACCAAGGTACAGAAATGTCTCCAGCTATCTAAAATGCCTGTTTTTCATGATTGCAGAGAAAACCTTTTCTTTTTCCTTTCCTTTCTCCTATCAGCTTAGATATCTGATTTTCTCCTCCTCCTCCTTATGTGGTATAAGCCTCCACCTGCCACCTGGAAAGCCCTTAATTCTGAGTGAGTTTGCAAAGCCACTAGCTGTGAAAAAATTATTTGGAAACAACACTTTACTCTGGAAGTGAGACATTCTCATCACTAGAAAGGTATCAGTTCCCACACCAAGCCCTGACTTGAGGGTTTGGAAATGCTATTAACAGAGAGAAGGAAGCAAAGGTTTGAGGCTGCACGTTTTTAGGTCAGATAAGGCTGAGATAAGGCTGAGTTTGGGAGGCTTTAGCAGAAACACATGAGATCTACCAGTGACCTGAGAGAAGCCTCTCTATCCCTTCAAAGTACCCTATCACATTTTACATATGCTGTATAGCATACCATGGGGACAGATTGAAAGATGAGAAATTTAGGTTAGATATTAGGAAGAAATTCTTTACTCCAAGGGTGGTTAGACACTGGTACAGATTGCCCTGTGAGGGAGGTAGTGAATGCCCCAACCCTGGCAGTGTTCAAAGCCAGGCTGGATAAGGCCTTGAGCAACCTGGTCTAGTGGGAGGTGTCTCTGTCTATAGCAGCAGCATTTCAGACTAGATGATCTTTAAGGACCATTCCATCCCCTTAAGGTTCTATGATTCAGTGATTCTACGCTGTGGCAGGAGCTCACAACGTTTATGCTGTTCTGCATGACATATCCCACCAATTCTTATCCCAGCCTTTAACCCAGTGGTTTTAGATGCCATAGTCTGGAAACCCCTTTTGTCTCCAGATGAGATGTCCTGGTGTGCAGTTTAGAAGCCTGTGTCTACTTTCATCTCCCAGAGTAGCAACCATCTGTGCAAACTGCTGCTTCTCTCTGTGACCCCTGGCTACCACTGAAACTGGCCTGGGTCTGGAAGCACTTCACACTGCTGCTACCCCAAGGCCAGAGGAAATATTATATTTTTGACATAGTCAGAGATTCCAGAGGCAGGAATTGAAGGCAGTTCCTCATGGTTGGAGCCCCTCCCTGGTTCATCTCAGGAAAGCAAGGGTAGGTAAAAAGGCATAGATGTTGTGTAGAGATCTTGGATAGCTGTCCCCTAAGGTGTCACTTCCCTTCTTCTTCCCCCCAACCCCATACTGAAGCCTCCTGAGCCATTTCTCCCTCTTCTCTGTATGGGCACTGGTGTGTGTTACTGACCACTCAACCTTCCACCCACAGCCACGCACTGTTGTGAGGGAAAGGTCTCTTATGATGCCATAAGGGCAATAAGAAGGGCAAGGTTAACCATGGAATTGGACCAACACTGCTGACATCAGGCACTTTGCAACCTGGCCAGAAAACCAGTATGGAATAGCAATACACTTCTTAAAGACAAATTGCTCTTTGAACAAGACAGTGAACTGACCACATGTCAAAACAGCAGATGTTTTAGGGATTCACTAATCACACTTTCCCCAAGTAATGTAGACAATATGGAACTGGGCTCAGCAGTCTAGGCTGTAGGTGTAAGAGCATGAAAATTTGGCTAATGTTAATTTAAGAACACAGTGCTGTCTAAACCAGATTTTTACAACTTACAAAATGTTTTCATTTTAACAGGGTCATAATTGAAACAGAAACAAATATGCCCCATGAGCAAAGCAGTCCAAAAGAAGTGAGAATCAGAAATGTTTTTGGCTCTGCAGAAAAATCAGGTTAAATTAAATCAGCGTAGATGAAAATACTGAAATAAATTGTAAAGAGAAAGATTAAGTAATATTTAAAATGACATGAGATCAGTGGCAATTCCTCTGCAACACTGTCATTCTTGTTATCATACTAGTAAAATACTAGTCATGGCAATGCCAAGGCCTTTGAAACACAGAAGGATCCTGACAACACCACACTGTGCAGCCTTCCCTTTTTTCTATGCTGCTGTCTTCCATAACTCAGAACTGAGAATCTTCTGATTCATCTTGTCAGAGACAATAATTAGCATCAGTGTAAAATTGTAGATAAGTTGTTATCTACCACCACAATGACTATTAGGTATTTCTGTGTTATGTCGTAGAAAGTTTAGTCATTAAGACTCCTGTATTTAAACTGAAGCTTTATTTTCATGTTATGTTTTTCCCTGCACTAGTGCTAGTGGGGGGAAAATATTTCCTTCCTGTCACTGCTACTGTCCCTGCCTTTATTCACTCTCACTAGGTTGAATGAAATATTTGCAGGTCCACAAGAAAGTCAGTGAAGTAAATTGATGCTTTTGCTTTAGGGGGAGTCTGAAGAAGTTATCACTCTGGCAATGTCTCCAGAGAAAACTTCCTATGAATCCATAGCCTCAGAGATTATTCAACACTCCCTGTCAGCATTTGTCAAGCAGGGATACATGTGTGTATTATGAATGAATTATCTGTTGTCAGGGAAATGATAACACTTTCTGGGCCACCCAGGCTGAGGTAGAGTTTCAAAAGCATTTTTGCATATCAAAAGCTAACATTGAATCAAGCAGCTTTTCACTAGAAAGAAGATCATGAATTGATAGCATAATTAAACCAATTATTGAGTCTTTAGGCTACAGGAAACTCCCAGTGTGGCATTTATACTCTGTTGAATTCCCAGGGAAATCATGAGTTCACTGAGCTTCACCCCAAGTCCAGGGGGATGACATTAGAGGGATGAGATTGCTCAGGAGTACGATTGCAAGTGCCTCTGGGCTGGTGCCCAGCTTGCTGAGCAGAGGAAGGCAGGCTTTGCCACCCTGCATCCTGTGTCCATCCTGTGTCCAGCACCATCCCTCCCTGCTCCCTTCCGCAGCTCTGGTATCCGCCGGACATCCTGCCAAGCCAAACGGCCTAACTGAAACTTCAGACCACTGTTTACTCCCTTTCCTCCTTCTGGGGTTAGTTTTCTACTGTTTTAGTGAGTTAAATCAGCTCATGAAAAGCTTAAGGTAGGTCCAGAGCTCGTACAAGAGATGCACAGATGAGTGGCCAGGGGTGGACATGGGGATGAGGTATGTGAGGTCAGAGAAGGATATGCTCCTTGATTCTTTGCAACTGCTTTCCTAATCTAGAATGCTTTTAAGAACTATTTCTAGCATAGCACAATAAAACTTGTTTTATTTTTCCACCTCAGCAGGATAACCAGTGAAATGCTGCGATGTCACCCTGCACCAGGAGTGATGTGCAAAGAGGAATCCTCTTAGGAGTGTAAGACTTATGTACTCAAGAATTTTCCTGCCACTGAGCTGACAGGATCTCCTTAGAGGTCTCTAACAGTGACAGCCAAGTTGTGGGGAGCAGACCATCACTGAGGTTGCTTAGGCAAACTCAGTGGCATGAAATCAAATGACAGGGATGAGTAGCACCGCTGAGCATAAGGATCTACCTACTCACTTGTGACATCACCTGATCAGTTGACAGATTGCTCAAAGTGCTGCTGTTGCCCTCGTGCATGCTGTCCTTGATGTTACTGATACACGTGATACTGGAGCAGTAACAGCAGGAGGAAGAAAGACTGCAAATCTTCCTGACTCACTGGCTGGGACTCACCTTAATTTCAGCCCATCTGGGCTTAAGCATCAATTTCCTTGGCTTCCTCAGTCACTGAGCCACGGGCTCTTGCATTAACTGCTGAGGGGGCCTTGAGAGGCAGATCAGACTAGAGATCTGCCAGAGGTGCCAAGGAGAAGATATATTTCCTGCTGATTCTCACATTTATTCCCATTCTGCATCTTCAGAACATCTGCACTGCAACACAAGACACAACAAAATTTGCTTTCTCCTTTCATAATCATTGACACAGAAGCTGAAACAAGTTATGGTCATCCCTTGGACTAATCACTAGTTAAAAGCAGAGAGTTTCAAAGCCAAACAAAAAGATCCTGGATATTTTCCTGATGATGAAATTATTTGAATTTATGAATTTGAGTTATTTCACAAAACGGTTCAAAATGCAGTGGTTATTTGTCTCAAGGTATTGTGAATCAGCGAGCTGCTGACACAGACCCTGGGACACATCATTCACCCTGGCCATAAAAAGTTGCAGAACAAACAGCAGCACTCATAAAGCATATCCATTGGGCTCTGGCCAAGCAGTGACTGTGATAAGAGAGGTGACTGAGTGGGAAAATTAGTTTGATTAACTTTATCAGCAGGAAGGCGAGGAGTGGCAAATCCCTTAGCAGGAGAACAAAGGGGCAGAGGTGATAGAGCAGCAGCTTGAAGAGCAAGGCAGCTTTGGGCAAAAAGGAGAAACAAAGGCGGATGCCTTCATGGAGAGGGCTTTCCTCCACTCCAGCATCAGCCAAAGAAACATGGAACTAGCTGGAGGAGCTTTTCTCTGTGCTTCAGGGAAATGATCATATAGAGGTTGGGGAGAAGGGGTGGATAAAGGGAGATGAGGGTTACTGGCCTTAGCTGGTTCTCAAACATAACATCTCTGGATTTTCCCAGACATGCCCACTTTCACTCTCTACCCAGAAACTTTGTCAGGAGAAAGGGTGAGCTTTTTGGTCTATTAAATATGTCTGGCCATGTAAAGAGAAGAACAAAGATAAATAATGCTAATGAAGTTGCCAGGTGTCTGTAAGTCCCAGTCACAGGGCCGTCACACAGAGCAGATTGACTACACAGCACATAAAAAGACATTGGGGTCTCCCAGATAGTCTGAACTTCACAAATAGACTCTGTGTGGTTACTCTGCATGTGAACTCACCACCAGCACAACTCATGCTCCAGTGTGGAGGTATCTTGTATTGTCCTGGCAGATGCTTGGAGGCTATTCTAAAGGATGCTCCAGAAAGGTGCAGAATTCTGGGTGTTGAGATCTGTTTCTCCTGTGCAGTCTACAGTCAAGTTGAATTGTGCCAGAGTCCTTAAAGGAGCCTGGGTGCCATCTCTTATCTCAAATTGCCTCAAATATCATATTTCTTTACACACCAAATCAGAAGTTAAACTCTAAGTTGAAACACTAATGCTATTTCTTTGGTAATTAATGTTTTTCTGTCAGGAGTGCTGTGATGTGACATAGGATGAATAGAGTATAATGGTTCATTTTTACGAAGACAAAAAGCACAAAGTCTGTGCCCAGGAAGTATGAGAGAGAGGCTAAGAAAAACAAAAATAAATAGTGCCTCAGTGCACCTGCAAGCACGAGAGCACATAGCTTGAACATCTCTCAGCAGACAGCAGGCTGATAGATAATTAGGAGGGGAAATTGTGTTACAGCTTAGCTAATTGCTTTTCATCAAGAAATACTAAATATCTCTTTCAACATATGAGAAGAATGAAGCATAGAACAGGGAACAAACTCCTCCAAGGTGACCCACTAAGTGAGATAAGAATAGACTCCTCATTCCAAATTCTCACACAGACTGACCTGCAAAAATCCATCACTCATGCAGTCACCTTAGCAAGGCTAAGGGTGCATCAAGGTCACTGTGGGGAACTAAAGGTTCAAGGGCAATTGAAAGATAGTACTGTGACTATTGAGGCACCAGGCTCATGGATTTTTTCAGACATTGCCATGGTAAAGGAGATCTTGATAATCATGATTAAAACAAGAGTAGACTGTAGTGCACTAGCAAAAATAAATAAATAGAAGCATATGGAGCAAATACACTGGAGAGCATGAACTTCTGTTACGATGACTTAACCTGCTACAGGGAAAAGTGTGGCACTGCCCAAGGCAACTGCTGCTCTGACAGATGTGCTCTGTCTCAAAAACACTTTTCCCAGGCAGATTCCCCTTCTGAGGAGGATACTGGTCAGTGATGCTGCTAGGTTTTTTCAGCCAGTTGTCAGGAAAATATTCTTGTCTTTCATCCTGTACACAGCACTGCAGCCACTTGATTTCAGTACTTTAGAAAAGACATTTTATCCCTGAATAGTTCTTAAATGGCCATGCACATACCTCACATTCGTTCCAGCTTGCATGTTGTTGTACAGAGAGAGCTTTTTTTGTCATAGTTCTGGTTATACAGGATAATAAATTCTGTGCTCTGCCACTGCTAAGGGTGAATCCTGGCTTTGGGGACAGCAAGTTGCAGATAATTGGCAAAAAATGTGATAGAACAAGCAGTAAAAGCAAGAATACATTCAGGACTAGGATGAAAATTAGCAAGACACAGCAAGCAGCAAGCCAGAGAAATACAGATGGACATGGTGCAGTTTACCTCTCTCTGGCTCCTGAATTGTATGAAGACATCTGAAGTACACATAGTTGCTCTCTGGTTTTGACAAAATGAGCGTTAGAGGAATGTAAAAGCATCAGAGGATTGTAAAGGAAAGTCCCAGGCTGGACCTTAAAGAGAACAAGGACAGCAGAATGACAGAGACAAATGAGAATAGTAAACAACTGGGTAAAGCTGGGGCCTCCATCAGCTCAGAGGAGGAGGAGATGGGGTTTGCAGTCTCATACTGCTCATCAGATGTGGTGTGCACTGATCTGCAGCTCCGATCTTTTTGTAAATGGATTGCTCAGAGAGATTGTGAGCACTTACTGCAGAGAGGGAGTGATATCATTTATTCCTGCAATGTCATTACATGACACCACAAGGATAGTATTCCTGCAGCACAGCCTCTTTACAATATTATTCTGCTATCAAAAATCATAAATCTGTTTGATGAAGGGCAAGATATTAAATGTGTGGAGCTTAGCTAGAAATGCACTAAAAGTATATGGGCGGTGTTCCCTGCTTCCTGAGCTCTTTCCTGGGATGCCTGTGTAACCTTTCCTGGTGTCAACTTTCCTTCAACCTTGCGGTACCTTAGCAGTAAAATAAAATATTGTGGAGTGACTTCATTCTTTGCCTTTTACCTCTGGGAGTCTACAGTAAATTTATCTCAAGTCTAAGGATGGCTTTCTTGGTGGATGGATGGAGAACAGGTGTACTAAACCCAGCCTGTTCTCCTTTATGTGCTATATCCTAGAGCTGAAAGTGTTCAGCTTGGGGCTGTATGTCAACATCTCAAACCACAGAAATCTGACAGTCTGGGAATCACACACGCTTCCAGAATAATTGGTTAGCCATGGTGATTATGCATGTGCTGTGGCTGGGAAAGGGACTTACAGGGACAGACTTTGGGAAGTGCAGATGATTTTCTAGGAATCTCTCAAATGCACAGAATTTTGTTTTGGGTAGCAGAGCTGGTGCTGAAGAAGGAAGTAATTTTAATGAAAGCATTGGCTTGTGAGACTGTTCAAATAGTGAGTCCAGAGCCTTGGCTGATGCATCACTTGAGTTACTCTGGTTTTGTCCAAGTGAGTACACAGTTGGGAATGAAGTCTTATTAAGAAGGATGGGAAAAAATATTTTAAAGTAGTTCTTCTTTCAACCTCTTTTAGTAATCTTCATTCTTGTGCAAAACCAAATGTATTAGCATAAATCACTGGCGGTTTCCATATTGAGCCTTTCAGCTTTTCACTGGGCTGAAATAGATACAACTGAAAAGAATATTCAGAGGAAATTTCTGCCCCATGGCTACTACTGGCTGAGCTTTAGCACACCTTGCTGTCCAGACTGCACATGGGAAGTTGTCCTGTACAGGCTGACATTTTGCTGATGCTTGGCATCCTTGCTTAGCAGGCACCATGAAAGCAGGTGGCGGAGTTGGAGTTCAGAGGCTGAGGAGTTTTTTGGCTTCAAATTAGCAGCTAAGATAGGGCTTAATCAAAACTGTGGGCATCCTTTTATCTTCTTTTTGTGCTCTACAGATGTGTGTCATTAACAGGGATTTGTGTGAGAGAGTTGGGCTCTTGCAAATGGAAATGAAAATAAATAACTGTAAGTAAATTTTGGCCAAACACAAAATAACACAATGGAGCTCAGAAAATCCTGCTTAGAGATCATCTGTTTGTTTTCTTCCCTAAAAATTAAATGAGATGCAATGGGTCCTTCAGAGAATTCTTTCCTGAATGTAGCTTTAAAATTACTTTACCTGAATTAGAAGAGGTCCATACCTTCACAGTGGGCCAGCTCTTGCCTGACTGGCAGTGAATAAACTGTGAGGCTTTGCAGAGTGGGAAAACAGGGATGACTCTAAGCCTTCAATATCAGCACAATCTTCAGTATAGATCAGAGAAGTCTGTTCTGATCCTGCTCAGTTGATCACCAGGGCATAGAAGTCACACATGTTTTTCATCTTCAAATTGAACTGACTGTGGGGATGCATTCTATTTGAAGAGAGGCAGAAAGCCATCACCCTTGTGGTATTTAGAGCCCTCTATATAAATTTACATGTCTAGATAAATAATTTAGCTTACTAGATAAAATAATTTAGAGATTTACCTAGAGTAAAACCATCTGCTCATGTCTGATAAGGTCACACACATTTGCCTCATCAATTTGGACAGTATAATTTTTTTGAAGAGGCACACAAAAATTTTCATTTAGAACCAGCCACATTTAATGTAAGACTTAATTGCTTACTTTAAATTTTTAAATGGGAGCACTGGTATTGAGTAATATTTTGAATGTTAATTTTCAAGTATAGTGAACTGATGTGACAGCACTGTTGTGCAAAAAGGAAGATGGTTAAAAATAGCTGTAGCACTATATCTGTAAATAAAAACCATGTGCTTACCACCTCCACGTCCAGCATGACTGTGCCAGTTCAACCACATCATTTCAATGCCAGATGGTCTGTGCAAACGAATGCTTGTTCTGAATGAGGACTAGAGTCCCAGGGGTAAGGGAGTCCCACAGATGAAAGAGGGAATTGCACTGTGGGAAATTGAGAGGAGTGACTTGTGCAGGGAAGGTGCCACTGGGAGAGCAGAGATCAGCGACTGTCAGGGAGTAAAGACAGTCACACAGAGGTGGGGAAGGCAGTGCTCATCTACCACAGACAAGGTCTGACAGGGAAAAGGATGACTGGGGCTCAGGTCCTGGGGTTTTACTGTCTGTTCCCATGGTAGATCCTCCATGTGCCTCATGCACTACACAATTTTGGGATGTAAAACTTCTTGTTGAGGTGGCTCAGTGTCTCACAAAACAAGACTAGGCTTTGTCCAGAACAAATAATCACCACACCATCCTCCCTCTCTAAAATAAAAGCTAACAATTTTTTCTTGCTTCACAGCACTTTTAAGTAATTGAATTTTTTAGCAGATGTTCACATGCTAACATCAAGAATGTTCACATACATGTAAAAACATATGCAGGTAGAATTGTGTTCATTACAGTGTTTGGATAATATGCTCTTTTAATGGGAAAACTATTTGACTTCAGTTTTATTTTCATGTTTCCTTCTCTTATTGCTCACTCTTCAGGACATGCCTAAGCCACCACACTACTTAAAATACTGAAGAGTTGCATGTCATATTTAATGATCTAGTTAATGATATAACAAATAGATAATTAAAAAACCTCGCTGTACACATTTTGGTAAGGAAATGGAAATTGCAAGCACCATCATTTTCATTTTTTGTTTTGTCTGAAATGAAAGTATTTCACCTTCTCCCTCCTCCTCCTCTTTAAACACCAAAGGAAAAAAACACATTTCATTGTGTTTCTCCAAAGTCCCAATACCAGAGAGTAAGGGAAGTTAGCTTCTGGTCAAAACCAGCTTAAAAGATTTATGTCATCAAATACGTAAAGAGGGATCTTGGGGCAAGAAAATGATGAGTTGTAGGAAAGTGTT
>VZTT01006507.1:60487-100052 GCA_013400855.1 Buphagus erythrorhynchus
GTGTGTTGAAAGAAGAAGGAGTGCTTTAAACTTGGCATAAATCCATTTTCTAAGTGGGTAATATTGGTGCTTTGAGAAAGGGGCTGTCAGAGCAGGAGATGAGAGGAGTTGTTTATTGGGCCTGTTTTCATTGCTCTGTCACACTACAAACCCTACCCCACCTCAATTAAAACAAACATGTTTATGATTCTTACAGGGTCCTCAGAATGACTTGTTATTGCTAATTACATTTGCATTATCAAGCCTTTTTTTCAGGATACAGCGTTTAGCTGTTTTGGGAAATGACAGGCATGGGGATTGCAGAAGGCAGCAAATGGAGAAAGCTGACACTGTACACTGAGGCAGTTTTATCAGCCTCCCCATGAGATGGATTCGATGGCCCCTCTGTAGTGCCTGTACTTCTATTTGCCTCTACACACTGTCAAGGCAAACAAAAATCTTACTGCTTTATCGTCCTTTTGTTGTGCAGACAACTGATAGTGAGATTTACCTTTGCCATATAATTAGATCAGAGAGAAATAACTGAGCATCTGTAGGAGTGTTAGATGTGTGTCTCTATGTAATGCCTCCTATCCAGAGGAATCTCCTTTGGGGATGACTTGGCTTAGAGGAGGAGCAGCAGCTCTGATGCAATAGCACATTTCCACATTGGACCCCTGAACTCTTCATTCACAGACTCTTCAGGGTAACTATGAACATTGAGACAATATTATAACCACAGAAACTGAAGACAACTAAAGTTAAGCAATTTGTTTCAGGGTAAAAAAATGAGACGAAAAGTCCCACGTGCAAATATTTTCATATACTCTTCAAAAGTCCTTTTGAGCAAAACACAGACCTGTTTCCAGGTGATAAAATCTCTAGAGTGGACATTATAAGTGTCAGTTCAGTAAGGGAGATTTGGCAGCTGCAGGCTGTCAGTGCTGCATAAATCCTAAAAGGTTTTGGGGAAGGTTGCTATAAACTCATGGAGATCAGGAGCCATGTGTATGTATACTTCAGCTGCACTATGGGCTGCATGTCTGTCTGTCCTGGGGGACAATCAGAAATCGCATCAACCAGAGCAAGGGGAGTTACTTACTGAGATCTGTTTCTCTGTAAAAAAAAAAAAAAAAACAAAAAAAACAAAAAACAAAAAACAACAAAACACCCAAACAAAAAACTCCCCCAGTTAACATTTTTTTGAGAATCATGCAAAAATTAAGTTTTCTTTCTTTCATTCTTTCCATAAAATACTTGTTTTGTATAATATCACCCTGTTGCACCCATTAATCTTGCCAAAATATTACTTTTTTTTTTGCTGAAATACTACTAGAACCTGTTAGCATCATCTCTTGGTATTCCACAAGGGATTCTTTGTGCAGACAACTGGTTTCCTGAGACCAGACTTAACATCCTGTCTCTCTGTGGGATACTTTCTCCTTCACCAATACTGGGCTGTAATTTAACTTTATTGAGTCTACAGGTCAGAGGAGCTTCAACACTTTATGGTAAGCATACCTTTTATTTTCATTACTATTTCCCCTCCTTTACAAAGCTATACTTTGGACATACATCCTTCTCACACAAATTGCTATAGTGGGGGCAGAGATGTTTTGAGTACCACTTCTAATAAGCATTAGAACTGGATACTCTTTCTCTCAGTTTTCAGTAATTTAAAGACTATCCAAATGAGAGCTCTATCACCACACCACACCACAGAATGGAAATCAAGCCCCCTAAAATATGGTTGAGGCTCATCATAATTATCTCTCCTTGGAAAAATACTTGGTCTTGCTTCGTCATTTTCTAGCAGCAGGAGACCATCTTGTGATGATATGCCCTTCCACCAGCATTATCAGTTAATTCCCTTCTTTTTGAAGGTTTTTATAGGGATTGGGTGCAGCTGTTTTTCATCAGTCCCTTCTTATTAGAATTTATAAGAATCCTGATTAATTTAAAGCCTGTTTCAACTGCTGCTTAAGGAGATTGAATATTCTGGCCTTCTTTCACAGTAGCATTTAAAACATTGCGTGCAGTATTACGAATTTCCTTTTGTTGTTTTTGTGCAAATATATTCATAAATGTATTGCTAGTGGAGACATTTTTCTTATTCTGAGCGGCTTATTTTTTCTTTCTTCTTTCCCATCTTTTAATTTCTTAAAATGTGTCTAATTTATAGGATAGGACAAAAACACGGGGGAATAAATTTAAGCTCTGAGAGGACTGTTACATACTTAATGCTGGAGGTTGAGTAAAGCCAAAAAGCAGATCAGTCACAGTAACTTACAGGACCTTCCATGGTTCTTCACCCACTGGTTGATTGTGAGGTTTTCAGGGATCTAACCTGAAGAAATTCTTAGGGGAAAGGGTTTCTCCTTCACCAAATAGTCATTTAGCTATCCTGTAAAGGATTTAAACACCTTTTTGTGTTACTTCCCTGCTGAAGATATTTTGATCTCTCTCTTCTTGAAAATTGGTGTAGTTCTGTTTGTTGCTGCAGCTGAAACTAAGGCTGAGGAATTTTGGTCTCAGGGCTGTCATCTCCCAGGACTCGAGCAGGTCAGCAGTGCTCTGAAAACCTCCTTCTGTTATTCTTGAAGCAAAAGGGGATGGGCATGGCACAGTGAGAGAGGTTGGCAGAGACAGAGAACCATGAGGGCATGAGAGCAGGGCTGCACTGAGACACTGGCTCCCAGGGAAGGCTGGGGAAGGCTCTGCTGCATCTGCACTTCTGGTAGCTTTTCAGGCATACACTGCTAGACTCCGGGCAAACCAGAGGGTTTGGGACACCAAGAACATAGCTCCAGTGTTACAGGGTTGGAAGAGCAGAGGATGGTGCCTTGAAGACCAGCAGGGCTATGGCTGAGTGAAAATGTGAAAGAAAAATGTTAGCAAGTGCTGAAAAGAAGATCTTAGAAAGCTAGTTGCCTGGAAGCAGGGACATAAATCCTAGAAGATGCCTATCTGTAGGTTACAAACATTTCTAAAATGTCTTTCTTTTAAATGACAACTAACTGTCCTTAAAAAAAAACAAAAAAACCCACCACCAACAAAATATATTGTTATTTTGTTGATTTCCTGCAGGTAATTAAAGGGATAAGGAAAATAATTTCCCTATAGAATCTAAAGATTTCTGGTTTGGTCCTTTTTTGGTTTCTTAATCTCATCCCTTAGATATGTTTCAGCAGATGTAAATTCTCCAGAAATCCTCCTGATTGCTTAGCACGGCATGACCTTGTTCTCTCATAAAGTCTTTTGAAGCATTCTCCCCAGACTTTAAGAAGATGGTTTTTAAGCTAGTAGGCTCCTTTATTGAGTGAATTCTCCCTGAATCAAGGAGCAAGTTCACTGTTAGAATGCCTGGAAAAAATAATTCACAAATGCATTTCAAATATTGGGGTTTTGATATTTCTGCTATTATTTATTGTGGTTCCAAGGCAACGGGAATAACAAAGAAATTAGTACCCAACTGTTAGATAAAATGGAGAAATAGCCAAATTATCAATTAGGTGACATGACAGAGCCTCAACCCAGTTGTCTTCTATTGTAAAAATGCTGTATATTGCATAACACTTCTACCAGTTTATTGGGGGAAAAGGGTGAATTAAGGACAGAAGTTTTCTTCTTAGATTACTGCAAAGGCTATACACAACCACCACAAGATTCTTGTTTTAAATACTGTTTATGGTTTCCCTAAGTGATTCATGTGTTTAATAACTTCTTAGGTTACTAAAGATGCAGGGTATCTAATCAGTCTCATATAGCGAATGTGTTATATGGAGAATACAAATTGTCTCTAAAATAAGAATAGAACTATTGGACTTGAGGTTCTGTGTCCTTTTAGGCCACATTTGGGGTTTCTAACTCTCAGTAATATAATTTCAGACTGACTTTTCTCCCCTAACAGGAGTCTACCTCTTTTTTAAATTGAATGTCCCAAATGTCTCAGTGTTTCATTTCAATGCTTTCATTTTCTCATTGGATTGCTCTCCCATTTTCACACTCCTGTGGAAGTTGTTCCCCTAATAGTAACAGAAATGCGTAATACTCAATTTAACAATACATTTCCAAACCCATCCTGTTAAAATAGGTCAGAAGTTTACAAAAGTTTACGAAAGTTTACAGAAGTTTACAAAATCAAGCCTGATATTTTTTCCCTTTTCAAAAGAGAAAATGTGACCCTTGAGGATGTTAACACATTTGTAGCTAGGAGGTTCTAGGGAAAATCTGCAGTAGGACTTTATTTTCAACATTAAAGGAGTTCAATGAAAAATCCATTCCCATATGGCCAGTAGTTTAAAAATTTCAGAACTATAATGCTATCACAACTATGCTGTACAATATTTCCTTATCTAATCCAATTTCACCCTCAGGTAGTGATTTGATTCAGGTATCTAAAGTGACCAGTGAAACTCACTCGCTTAGAAAATCCCAGTCTTGGTTTTAATGGGTAGTCTACAAAGCTGTAGCAGGGAACGGATGATTTTCAGAAGTCACAATTCAGGTTTCCTTTTGAAGGAGACACACAGGTACAATTCAGAAGCTGGTGTCCATAAACATGTACCTACCCCAGACAATTACCTTATTTTGATTTCACTTATTTAGTTGTAACATCAGAAGGTCATTTTTACAGCAGAGTAAAAGTCTTGNAGGTGCATTTTTACAGCAGAGTAAAAGTCTTGAAGAGCCCAGTGCAATGATGAGACCAATGGGAGAAGCCTACAAGAGGTTAAAGAGATGCAAGCATGGCTCAATTTACTGGCTCAAAATGAAGAGACTCTAATGGTGATTGAGGGGAGAGAAGGGAAGTTCACTGAGCAAGGCAGAGGTTTTGATTGACTGATATTTCACATAACTGAGCAAATGAATGTAGTCTTTAATAAAATAGTTGTGTTTCTGATAATACCAGTCTCTGATAATTTAGTTAAACTGTGTTAGTCAGAAGTTAGTTCGTAGTTACTTGATTCCACCGTTTGCAGCAGGGATATGGTTCAGCTCCAGTCAGGTGCTGATGGAGTGATACAGGCAGCCAAAGGGGGCACAGCAAACACTGTGAGGTTTGTACTTGCTGTCGTAACACACATACTGCTCCCTGCAGCCTTTGGCAGCCAAGGTTGTTAGACGATATTTATAATGCATGGCAAACTTTATTTGTCTATCTAGGTAGCTTTGGATTTTCTGCTGCTAAAAACAAAGAGGGACCACAGATGCAGGGCTAAGTTACTAACTGGATGTTTATTCTCCCTCCATCTTGTTTTACTTTGCTATCAAAACATATTTTGTTTCTGCTAATATAGAAAATTAAGCTGTAGTAATCTAAAGCCATTTTCCCTGAATGAAACCATTCACATGCAGCTTGAATATGCTATAACTTAACATAAATTAACTTCACACCTTTAGCTGATTGATTTATTTAACTTTCCCAAGTGACCCTGTGTAGGCAATCCAAAATGTTTAATTAGTTAAATGAGGACTGCCCTACAAGCTGTATCTCTTACAGCCTCTCTCGGTCCCTATCCTGCACTTTTTCATTACTGTGCAAATGTAAATTCTTGCGGGGGGCTTGAGGCCAGCTTTAGCTCACTGCTTAGACAACACTTCGGACCCAGTCTTTTTCTCACTGTCATAGGATCTTCACTTCCTGCAGGATTCTGTCCTCCCACCCAAGCAGATTTAGGGGGTCATGTTTTCTGGTGTGGTGCACCAGGGTGTCCTCCTACATTACCCACCCACCCTCATTTTTCTTCTTTCCCTTTCTGACAAATTTTTCTACTTCTTAATGGTGTTATGCTAATTTGGTATTTTCCTGGAACCTTTTCCAACAAGGACTCTCTCACATTTCCTAACAACATAGCATAAAGCAAAGCCATGATGTAGGAAATCTATGAGTGCCCCCTCTCGTCTGCTTTACAGTAAAACAGCTCTGACATCTTTTCCATGGAGGGAGAGAGGAATACAATAATTTGGCTTAACCAGTCCATTTGCTCCTCTTTACAGACTGAAATGGAATAAAATAGAGAAGTTCACAGCATGATAAATGTAGATGCCTGCACATACTTGCAGACTGAAAGGCTGAGCTGACCCTTTTTGGTGTGAAGGAGATTCAAAAGGCACGTGTAATATTTGTTTTTCTGCCTACTCCACATTCCTCAGTTTTTTCTCTGCAGAAGGAGAAATGCTTTTGGTATTGCTTTGATCAGAAAGATCATAGATGATAAAATATTCCCTTTTTTCTCAGCCCTGCTTGAACCTTGGGATTCAGTTTTCCTTGAAACAGGATCTTCAAAAATGGTTGCACCACAATATGAGGAAGTCTGATTTCCCAGCTAGTCAGACCCATAAATATTAACATTCTTACAGCTGCTCTAGAATAATATAGGGGGGAAAAATCTATCCTTTTGAAATCTCCTACGTGATGAGAATGGAGCTGGCAAATGGAGGCCACACAAAGAACTAGTGGGAGCATGGATCCCCCGTGATTACTATAGCTGGGCTGTCATCTTCAGAGCCAAGTCTGCAGAGCACTGTGCTGCAGGATGGCTCTGGACAGAGAAGGTTGTGCGGTAGGATCCAGGGGGAGGTGGATTTGTGCAATCAGCATGCTTGAGAACAGCCTCTGGCTGGGAAATCATCAGCTCCTTGCAGTTAGATGAATATGGAGAATATGGAGGGCTTGAATACAAAAATCCTAATCTGTGGGTTTAAATATTTCCCCCAAAACCCGTGAAATGTTTTTGTGTCTTTAACTGAAAGCCTGCAATGCAGCCTGATTTTTGTTCTCCTTTGCCTTGTTTTCATTCTCCTGCACAGCTTTTGGTTTGCTGGCTGGAAAGTGACCCCTGGAGACAAAGTTAATCTTATTTCAGGAACTGTGCCCACAAAACAGGGAGATGGCTGTTGAGTTCTGGATAATATTAAATTTTTAAAAAACTGCAATGCAGCACTGAAGTCTGTGTGAAGGCAGTGCTTGGGAGCAGGGCCACAATGACAGTGATAGGGAATAGCGGCTCTGATTTACCTGGGTAACATGCAAGTCCAGTGCTCTGTTTTCCTGCTAGCACATCTAGATGTTGGGCCTTTGTCTTTACCATCTAATCAATATGGTGCTGTGGCTGGCCTAATTAGCTCCAGTTCTTTCATTAGGCCAGCCAGGGTGCTATGTTGATGTGGCCAGGCTGCGCTGGGAATTCAGCAAGTGTCTCTGCACATCTTTGCACTGCACAGACCTGTTGGCTTGATGGGATTTGAGAGGCCACCCTGCACTGCGAGGGATGTGAGCAGTGCACTCATGGTGCTTGTTTGGTGCTCAGCCCTTGCTGAACCCCTAGACTTGGTCTGACTTGTGTCAGCTTGTGTGCTTTGTTTGTGCTGGGGTTCCCTCCTGGGGAAGTGAATGATCCATCCTGTAGCACTTGGCAGGATCAAGACATATTTCAGGGCTTTGCCTTTGTAATCTCCAAATAATTGACCCCTCAGTTACAGTTTCTGTCTCCTGTGTGGATTCCACTGAGGAGAGAGTTCATGTCTCGCTTTTATTATAATTATGTTAAAAATCAGTCATCTATGAAAGGAGAGTCCTCCAGAAGTGGGGTTTGATGAGTTCCAGAGGCTTGAGAAAGGATGCCTCTCCCAGACCCACAGGATGGGCTGACACCAGCCTCCTCCTCCTACACCTTGCCCAAGTTACCCAGTGAGGTGATTTCACTTATCTCTGATCCAGTCCAGTTTTTTTTCAAACCCTTCAATGCTAACATATTACTTTTATTTTCTTTACAGCTTTGTGATATTTACACTTTTCTAGGATACTCTTCCCAGATGAGACTGCACTGTATTGCCTCGGATCTCTGCCAAAAAGAATTACAGATGTCTCAAAGAAAATCTGCAGAAACCATGTGGCTGAAGCAGAATAAATTATGCTTAAAATGAAGGAAATGTCCTAATAAGTGAGAAACGCACCAATTTCTCTGAGAGGTTTTTTCTCTGCCTCTACCACCTGTGTTTATTTTTGTTTTTTTACTTTACTGTGTGGTACAGCAGATGGTTCTTTCACATGAAAAAGTCTGCAGTAAGGCCAAGGTTGGAGAGGATTTTTAGAATTTCTGAAATTTTCTAACTTCAGAGTATTTTACTAAAATTTACAGATGTGTTTCTTCATCTGTACAACCAGAAAACATGGTTCTGGAGCAGCTCCTAGGATTGCAAGCCCTCCCTGACAGACTCCACATGGAACACTTGACCCAGCCATCAAGCAGAGCCCCAAGGGTTGGCAGAAGCCTCCCCACCTTGAAATGAGCGAAATGAGTTGCTGAACTCACCTGGGTCACACATCTCATTTTCTATCTGCAGCAGGCTGTGAGAGACTGAAATATTAAGGGTTATAATGGCTCAAATGATCGACCTGTGCAAAAGCAGAGATTTGCTGACAATGTAAGGTGAGGTCACAGCTCAAGTGCAGAGGGTGTGAGCACCCACCACCAGAGGCTGCACACTGGAGTTTGAGCCAGGTAAGGAAAGAAGCAGGTCCTGCCTGGCAGGGTAGTGCTTTTATCATGCCGATGTCTTCCCTTGCACACTGGCTCAGATGTGGAAACTCTCCTTTGGGGAAGTACTGGGACACTCCCACGGAGGCCTAGTCCCCTCTGATGGGGCATAACTGGCTCAGCTACACTGATGTGAGAGGAAAATGTTATATCATGTCTCAAAGACCCCCAAAGTGCCCCCAGACTCATTTCTGAGGCCTCTCATCAGAGGACTGCATGTGATACACAGTGTTGCATCAGATGGTATAAAACCCTCTACCTCGCCCAGGGGAGTACCTGGACATTCCATAAACATAAACTTATATAAACACATTGAACCCCTGTGTTTTGTGGGCTTCCCCTACTCCTGATGGATCAAGACTGAGACCATCACGTCTACCAAAAGATTTTGAAATTTCAGCAATCTCATTGCTGTGTCCACAGGTGGTACCTTTGTATTCTTATCTTCTTGTTCCCTTCCTTTCTTTTCCTTACATATTTTCTTAAGTGTTATTTTTTATGCTTTTATATTGCTGTATTTCTACAGATAATAAGCAAAATGGCTAAATACTTCCTTTCCATTTAACTAAATCATTTTGAAATAAACCTGCTGATCATTTAGTGCCATTTCTCTCTAACCCACCCCAAGGGATCTATTATTAACAAGAACCTCAGTTACCCCTGCTTCAGGGAGGGTCGTAGCACACGCTGTGTTCAGAGAGGAGCATTACTCATTTTTGGTCTTGCTGTAGCTGTATCCCAGGAGAAACTGTAAACTTGAGTGATGTCTCGTCTCCTTGTTTTCCAATGAGCTTTTCCCTTACTTAGCAATGCCCACTGCCTGCACATATATGTACTCCAACAATGTAAAATGCTTCTAGTCAGCTAATTTTAGATTTTTCCTTTTTTAACTCTGCTTGAAAAGCCTGGCCTAAAGTCTCAGAAAACCTGGTTCAACAGAAGATGCCAGATTTTTACACCTTCCTTGCCAAACTGCAGCCACTAATCAAATATCTGACGGGATCATCAAGTCATTCTGGAGAAAAGGCATTTCCGCTCCTTTCAGTCAGGAAAATACTTCTTAGATTGAAGTTTATCTGAAGAGGAGGAAGGTGTTTTTCTATAAATTTGTACTCTTTGCTGGATTTTCCTCTTCTGTGTTTGATTTTTAAAATTTACCGTATTTTCATACTATCAAATCTCAGGTTCCCTGAAGAACCATGAGAATCACAGTAATAACATGCATGAGATGAGGTCATCTGTCCTGTTATGGAAGAAAGCTGTAATTCCACTGGAATTTCATTATAATTTAGCATGTATTTGTGTCTGCTTATTTGAAAGTTTTTCTGGATAATGAATTGCATCCCTTAGGCATTCCATAATAATTCTTATTTTTGTAATACTATATATTCTGTGCATTTCTAACACCAAAAAAGTCCATGTCAAGCAAAATGATCAAAACTGAATGTAATTTCCTCAGTGTAATTTAGCCCAAATTTGAATTCCTTTCTAGCTATGTATTTTAATTATGCAAACTAATGACTCAAAGTAATTTTGCCATGTTAACAGAAAGGACAACTGGTTTTCCCAATGTGAAAAAATGCAAATCTCCTCAGCCTTTGCTTGGTTCCCAGACTTACTATATTTTGATGCATCTTAGATCTCTGTTGTACCATGTGCATAGAGTCACCTCTCAGGATCTCACTGTCCTGACTGTGGGTTGTAAATGTGTCATTTGTTTTTTGTAGTTCATGAGTAATCTATACTCATTGCACATTGGTTTTTTGGTAACATGTGATCCCTGATTGTCTGGTCCGTGCTTGGGAAGAAGTTGAGCTTTTTCTCACAGAAATATTTGAAACCACTGAGTGGAAATTAATCCTGAGCCTGTTCTCAATGCTCCTCATCCACCCTGTAACACTGAACAGTGTGCCCAGTTAGGGCTCTTATGCTGCTGGGATCTGCACATGCTATCCTGTGTCACTTCACACACTGCAGCTATTGTCTCCCCATGTTCCCCTCAGCAGCCACAATCATGCCTTCCCTGGCTTGGCTATCACAGCCACATGGATTTTTTTTTTTCCTTCAGACTCCAATAATAAGTTAATTACGGCAGGATTAGCCTCTGGGAAGTGAAACCAGTTAGTCTCTCTCTTCCAGAATGAGGACCTTAAATAATCTTGAACATTTTGATTCCCTTCCTTTTGCTTTTTTTTTTTTTCTGCAATCAATCAAATCCCTTCTCCTCTAATTAGCTTGCCAGTAGCCACCTATCAAGCATTTCTCTCATTAACTTACAGACAAAACAGTCCTCTGTAGCACGTTGTCAGGCTACAGCCAAGTTTGGTGTCTGGTAGAGCTGGAAGACAAACAACCAACCCATCCCACCTCCAAAAATACTCTGCCTGACTCTGTGCTAAGTTTTTACACAGGAACAACCTCATTTTCCTCCCTGGCTGACTCATTTCACTCCTCAAGCAGTTGGGAAGAATCATGGTGGAGATCTTTTTTATAAACACCAGCATGTCAGTGTTTATAAAAGGGTACAAATTTCTGGTCATGATTTTCATTTCCTGGATTAAGACAAGCAGAATAAAATGTGGTTAGCCAATATAAATGAATTTTGGCCTTTTTCTGTGTTAAAAGATAAGCAAATTCAAAATATCATTCAGTTTGCTGTGGCTAGAATTTAAAGGATCAGTACCATCCTCAACATCACATCCAAGCCTTGCTGCAATGTCAGGAAAATCCAATCCTCCTGCTCGGCTGATTTATGAGGGCAGTTGCTCTAATGGATTGTCATTTGCTTGGAAGACCTTTAGGGTTATGAACTTGCCCACTGCAGTTTCCCCAAGCCTCTGCTCCCCTAGGAACAGCAGCTGAGACTGGGAGTGGCAAATGCAGGAAAGGCATGGAAAGAGCCAGGGAAGCACTCCAGCTGTGAGCACAGCTGTGTGAGGTCTCCCTGCATCCTCTGCTACTGCCCCAAGACATGCAGGGGCTTCTCCATGGTGTTTGGAATTTTTGCACTGTTTCATACGACATGCCTGATGCAGATTTTGCTGCAGGGCCTCAACCATCAGTAAGGAAGAAGAGGAGGCAGAGCATGACAACAAAATCTGCTGGCAAAGGAGTTTTTGAGGAGCTACTAAGAAAAAGCCTGCAAAGACTCTGGAGCCTGGCAGTGGACCTCTTTGAGATGTTTCCTCAAAGCCATAGAAAATATACATCTTGTTTCCAAACAAATCACTATTAACTGTTATCTGGCTATAACATGGGCCTTGATTTATCAAAGAGCATATCAGAAAAATATAAGCGAATGACAGCATGGATTTTTTTCAAGCAAAACTTTTGAGAAAAGCTTTGTTTTCAAATCTGGAAATGCAGCTTCTGGTCTCAGCTTTTCTACCTCCTGGGTGCAAGGAACCTGCAGATGTAGCTGGATGCTCTGGGTGCTTTACTTGGGACTATGTTCTAAATTACATACTCGTGAATCTTCATCTTCTGAACTGCAAAATACATCCTATATTTTAAAGTTAATAGAGCAAATATCCATTGACAGGGAATGAGAGGCTAATGCCAAGTGGAGCCAGTAAGAGAACAAATGTAGAGATGAGCACGCAGAAAACGTCTGGGCAGTTGCCAAGCACCACTTAATCGATTCTGCTGACAGCTTTGCACAGAGCATGCAGCAGCACCAGCGCCTGCCACAGCTCTCCCTGCCAAAGAGCTCCCAGCCATCCAGGCTGGACTGCCTGTGCAACAGGCTCTTCTCAGCATCCTCCTCCTGGCACTGGAGCTGTGGTTAACAGCCCAGCCAGGCCAGGCTAGGGGCCTCTTGATATATTCGGTATTTTAGAACAAAGCCATCATTCTCCAGGGCACTTGAATGCACCGTAATGAACTGAAATAAGGCAGAATGTAAAGGCTGGGAGATACAGGCACTCTGCTGGAAAGCAAAGTCATTAAAAATAATGAGCAGTCTTTCACTTCCTTCTTTTTATTAACTTTCTGCAGAGGACAACCTGGCACTTTATTTTTAACACAGTCCCCACTTCACTAATATCTGTCAGACAGATGACTAATTTTTTTTTTCCACAACATGCTCCACAATATTTAGAAAAACCGTTAAAAAGTTTTAAAAGAAAGAAAACCTGAGCTCCCCCCTCCCCATTTCTTCCTCTCTATATACCTCGGATGGCTTTTTTTTCAACAACCTCTCTGAATTCAGCAACTCATACTACACTTTGTGGCGATCACATGAAAAGCAATGCAAAAAATGCCACACCCAGCAGCATTTGAAGCATGTGTATATTAACCATCAGTAACAATTAGTGAAAATTTGAATGAATAAAGTTTTGCAATCTCTTCCTTGGGACAGAGACATATTTGTAGTCACAGACAGAACCCTGGCTTCCTGACTAGGGTAAATCAGTCCTGCTCTGCAGAGCAGAGCTGAAACAGGTGACAGGATCCACCAAGCACTGCATGTCTTGGGTTACTTTTGAAGTTGTTGCTCAGGCACAGCTCCACAGCCCTTAAAAAGCTCTGATCATTGGAAACCAGGCTGTTAATTGTTCTAGCATCTCTCTCTTCTCCTATAACCACAGAAACCTTCATCCCTAGTTTGAAACCGTAAGATCAGATCCTGACCCCGCTCTGACGCTGCCTGCCTTCCTCGCCCACTCAGTCCGGGCCCCGGCTAGCCCCGGGCAAGCCCGCGTCAGGAGCGGCCTCTTCCCAGGATCCCGCAGGGAACCCGAGACAGAGGTGTAGCTCCACGCTACCGCTTGGGCAATCCGTCCGGGGAGAATAAAGAGTGCGAGGGAGACCCTTCACGGTTCCGAAGGAAAGGGTTTATTGGAGCAGGAACAGGGTGCAGACCAGCAGCCGGAAAAGAGAAACCGCAAAAGGCACAGCACACTGCTGTGCACGAACTTAAACATGGGGGCGGTCTTAGGGGAGGGTACAAAGCGTTGGCCAATGGCGGCAACTCGGGGGAGGTATACAAGGCGGGGAGAATTACACAGCAAACCAATGAGAGAATACAAGGGCGGGGACACGGTTCCAATACCAAATCATACACCGAAGAAAGGATAACTGACTTAGAACTCTCTGGAAGTAAGGGAGGGGCTTGGGAGGATTGATAGGGGTCTGGGTGGAGACTGGGGAGATGGGCAGGGAACAATCCAGAAGGTAGGCGGGGAGTAGGGTTGAAGGACAAGGGAAAGGCGGGAAGGGATTGAACCATTGTTCACTGAACGCAGGGGAGCAAACCGAGAACAAACCATTAAACATCGGGAAGAAACCAAACTAAACCACGCACCGCAACACCATTCCCTGGACCAACATCCTTGGCTCCTCTGCTCATGCCAGCTGCCCAGGCTTGCAGCCCTTTGTAGACATCAAGGTACCACGTACACGGAAGGTTAAGCTTAGCAGCAAGCAATGCTAAAAAATTCCACTGCTGTAATCAGACATGTGGCTCAAATCACTGCTCCAGATCTAAAGAGCTGTTGAGTACGATTTATACTTAAAATTTACACTTGCAGTTTGTCTTTGTTGCAGCTTTAAACTGGGTTTTTTTTAAATGTATTACTGCAATTCTACCATCCTGGCCAAGGTCTCATGGAATCCTAAAAAGCAAAGCCTCTCCTCAGGCCCCTTTGGGTAAGATTTGTCCCAGCTGTCCCCTTAGATGGGTTCTTAATTTCTGAACTCACACACAGCACTTCTGTGCTTGGATCACAAAAATCTGCTATGAGGCCAGAAATTACTATTTCAGAAGGGTGTAAGACAAACTGAATGAAACATCAATATGAATAAGCAGCATATCTGCATCAGGCTTGAAAAGGGGGTGGGTGGAAAGGGAGAGGGAGCTTGCTGAAGATAGACAGCAATATCACACAGCCCTGAACTACCTGCTGGCTATGGCCTGAAGTATTGGGAAAGCCTCAGAGGGAGAGCAAAAGGAGCATTTTAGCACTCTCCTGGTCTGCTCAAGCATGTACAACCCCATGCAGAGCCTCCAACTGAATTTAGCTTCAGAGGATGACATCCTGCAGCCAAATCATCCTTTAAAAACACCTTCACAAGCTGCTGCATGGTGATTCGGGGACTATGGTATAAAGGTCTAACAAATTTGTATAGGCATTTTCCTACATGACTGTAGAAAAGCTCCTATAGTTCATGTCAGCCACGTTAGTCAGGATTTAGAGAGCTGTCATGATAACCTAGTGCTGATCCCCTGATAAGAGAGCAAATATTTAAGTCTGGGTTGGTTGCAAATATTTGCACTGGGGTTGTGCTTCCCAGTTGTAACTGATAAAACGAGTGCTGCCGTTTCTGTCGAGGAAGATCTGGTGACATTTTCACGATACCTTCCAGAGGGATATCTCTCTGAGTTTGCAATCCATGCTCTGGCTAGTTTTACAGCCACTTCCAACAGCAGCAGAATGGACAAGCCCATACACCGGCAGCAGGTCTGCATTTCATATTGGATGTTGAATTTTCCAAGTTAAATATTTTTAGAATTTCCCATTTGTGTCTGTGTTTATACATACAGCTATGTGTAAAGATATGTCCTGGTTGGGACTGAGTCAAATTTTTAAAAATCTTAATCGTGAGCAGCAAGAAACAGCAAAGCCTTTGTTTCAGTCAGTTTACTACAGAAGGCCAGAGGAAATTCAGTTAAGAGAAAAAATATTCTTTGTACTTATATATCATCATGTATTAATCGTCTTCCTCCTGTTCCACAAATTGCTTTGGGCTGTACTGGTATACAAGTTATACACCAGCTGAGGATTTGTTTTTGAAATCCCTGTTGGGTTTGCACTCCAGCAGGGCCTTTGCCAGAGACTATCTCTGACAGCTCAGAAGAGATATGAACTGTAATTGATTGTGCCCCTGAGAGCTTTTCTTCCTGTTTGTCTGTGTGTGTGCATGAGAGACAGAGGGAGAGGGAGAGAGAAACTGTCTTTTATCTTTTGCCAAAAGTGGCTTTAATCCAGCACTGAGCTTTTCTTCTTCACTCATGTTCTGAAATGCTCAACATTATGTGTTTTCAGGGTGGGACCAGAAAAACACAGCTTTCAGGGAACATCCAGAAATTTCAGAAAGAAACCCTTTTTCTTTAGCTGAGAAGCAAGGGAGGCAGCAGCAGCAATGGCAGAGCTCAGTTTTGAGACATGGAGGGAATGGCATTGCCACACCACACCAGCCCTCTGCTATGCTGAAGGACTCTGTCAGCACTGCCCGATCCTGTCAGGGCAGTTAGAGGGGTCATAGCTTGTCCCTTCTGTGCCCCTTTGCACCCCCTTCCCCTGCCCAAGTCCCTGTCCTGGTACATGGGATGCTGTGGTGTGGAGGCTGCATTTCACATCCAGCCTGTAGCCAGTGAGGAGATGGCTGGTCTTTTCACCAGGCTCTGACACAAAGTGGAAGGACATGAACCACTTTCCCTGCTGCTGCATCTGCCCATCTTAATGCCTGTAAATCAGAATCATTGATTCATAGGACATTCCAGGTTGGAAGGAACCTCAAATGATCATTTAATTCAACATTTTGTGGGAAAGGGAGATTATAGATGGTAGTAGCACCCTGACCAATCACATATTGAAGCTCTCCAATGACAGGGGATTCTACCACATCCTGGAGAGGTTATTCCAGTAAATGATTGCTCTCACTGAAATAATTTCTTCTGTATACCAAGATGAAACATCTCTTAGTGCAACTTGTACCTCGTGTCCCTTCTCTTCCTGATGTGGCTCCTTGTGAAGAGGGAGACTCCATCCTCTTTGTATCTGCCTTTTAAATACTGGAAGGTTATGGATCTGTTTCTTCTAGAAGACATTCCAGAGAATATAAAAGATGGAAAATGTTTGGAAACAGCCAGAGTGGAGTGAGTGATAAACAGCCTGGTAGTTCTCTGTACTGAGGTAACTGGGAATCAGACAGGGGGAGAGCAGGACATATTGTTTTCTTTGACTGTAGCAGGGCTTTCTACATTATCCTTGAAGCCAAACTAGGGAGACATGGGAAAGGCCCTTCAAATCTAGGATATGTAGAAATCAATTCATTGGATGGTGACCAGCAAGACTAAGGATGGTGACCAGCAGGGCTTGTTCGGTCCAGAGATGTCTTTGGAGGAATCCTATTCCTGTCTCCAAAAATTTAATGGGGCCGTAGAGAGGAAGAAACCATATTCTATTTGGAAGTGTGTAAGGCAGCACACATAAATTGCAACACAGCAAATTCCAATTAGATAGCAAGATAGATTTTTTTCCTTAGTATAAGAGTAGTCAAACACTGGAAGACGGTTTCCAGAGACTGTGCAATCTCCATTGTTGAAGATATTCAAAACTCAAATATCCAATGAGACCCTGAGCAACTTGATCTACTTGGCCTTCTAGGTGGAAAGCCAACTAGGAATGAAGGGGCGGGGCTCTTAATTTTGTGTGGTATTTTTCATTGATATCTTAATTACTTTCTGCCCTCATTCTTGTATAGGGCCAAGAACTAGTCCCTGTGGGGCCTGATTTAAAAAAAATCTGTGTATGTTTTCTCTTCTATAGTTACATTTTCCTTGCTTATGCTAATGAAAAATTCCGCTATGATTGTGTAAAATGCCCTACAGAAGCCTAAATAACTTTATAATCTTTAAAAAATCTATCAACCAACCTTATTTAGCAAAACCTTCTGTGTTAAAATAGCTTGGAAAATGATTTTATGTGAACCTGATGAACTGTTTTCCATAAAGCCAGATCAAGTGGCATGGCTGATAGCATTGAGTTGCAAAGAGAACTTTTCATCAGTAACTCTGATGTTTTGCCCAGGATTGATGGCAAGCTCAGAAGCCTGCTTTCAGATCACTGTATTTATGCCTTTAAAATAATGGCACACATTAAGGTCTTTCTTACGGGCCTCTGGAAACATACACCAAAACTTTCCCAGCTGGATGCCAAAGACTGCACATTTAAGTAATGTTTGCAAAGGCCATGAGAATAGCAGATGCTTAAAAATAGGCCACGTTTATTTATGTGTTGAACATGGGTTTAGGCATCTAGCTTCTTATATGAAAATTACACAAGTGTGAATAGCCCACTTCCAGACAAGTGTGGTTATGCTTGTGATCATCTGCTTTGCTCATATGCAAAAAACATGCTAAAAGTGGGTGTAGACAGCAGGAACTCATAGAGCATGGTTGTGCCAGCAGGGGAGGGCAGGATTTCCTCCACCATCGGGTTTCAAATGCAGCATCAAACAACAGCAGAGGTGTGGAACGTACAACATGAGGATGCACCTGCATGAGAATTTGCCATGAAGCAGGTATGGGATGGAGATTATGTGGCATTTGAGAAAAAGAGATACAGAGATGCAGGGAGAGGAAGGGAGGGGGGGGGAGAGAGAGAGAGAGAGGGAAGATTGCTAAATGGCAGTAACTTAGGATCTAGCTAGTTGTCCTNTGACGTGCGGGGGGGGGAGGGGAGCGCAGGGGGGGGGAGAGAGAGAGAGAGAGGGAGAGAATAACCCTTTAAATTTAAAGTGAGAAAAGTTTAAGTCCTGCCAAGTCCTACTAAGCTACTGCTGCTGAGGACAGGGCTGTCCCCAAGCTCAAACCATTGCACTCTCTGCCACTTACACTGCCATCAAAGTGTGCTTTTCCAACTGGCTGCATTCCATCTCCCAGTCTAGGAGTTACATATTGCTACAAAATAATCCAACTGAAACTCGTAGGTAGTGTTAAAAAACATGAGCATATCACAATCAGCCTGTGTTGGTTGTGGCCAGAATCCATAGGAAAGAAATTCACAGCAAATGTCTTTGCAGTGCAGAGGGTGGGAGGTGAGATTTTAGAGGTGACCTAAGTACATGCCTCAGCCAGGATGATTTTCCTGCATGGGCTCATGTGGGTGCATCATGTCTGATAGTCAAATAAACTTGTTTGGAACAAGCTGAGCGTCTGTGCACACCCCTGTTTTACCACAAAAGCTTTGGCTCCTGAATGCATAAATAATTCTTAAGTGGTACTTCTGGCCAGAAATGGAATATATTTAGAGACCAAGTTCATACTTAAATCACTGGGAATTAGATGACTGAATACCTTTGAAAATCTGGTCATGTGACTTTCAAGTCACTGAAATGCCTCTGTAAGTCTCAGCCAAAGGATTAATCTGATCTTGTCACCTATTGATAGAAACTCACAAGTATAGCTGGGAGTGTATTTCATTCACAGTCTTTTTCAGGTACCTGAAAGGCTGGAGCCATTCAGTCTGTTAAACTCAGCTCCTGCCTTGACCAAAATAAAGAGCTTGTATTTACAATGTCCCCTGAGAATGTAATTGTTATTGTTTCTAAAACAATAGGACCCTGGGAAACAACTGTTTCTAATATTGGACAATACTTTTACTCTTCAAAAACCAGCAGTTTATGATGTGTAATACCTTCTCCCTCTTCAGTAACCAGTTTGAGGGCACAACTTCCAAGAGGCAAATTCTGCAGTTCAGGCCCCATTCAGGTTCATCTGCTTGGTTGCCCAAAGAAGCAACTATCCCAAACTGACCATAGTTAAATATAAAAAGAAAGTCTAATAAAATATTTAGGACTAAGTGTAAGGGAGTGTGTTTCCAGCCTTTCCTAGCACCTTACTTCTTCTAGCACCTGACTTCTTCCCCACCATATTTGCTCCTGGTCCTGCCTCTGGAGAGCACTGCTCTTCAGTGGCTACCTTTCTTATGCCTAAGGTACCATGCCACTTTCACTTTTTCATGCTTAATTCAGAAAGGAAGGCATTTATGGACCAAAAGACCTCACACAAAAAATCACAGAGGGAGGGAGGGAGGGAAAGGAAGCAGTCTGGCAAAAGAATGGATCAGAAGCAATAAAAGTGCTTCTCCTCCAGCATCTAGGGAACTTGTGATTCCTCATGTGGAAGGCCTGAAACTTGCTATGTAGTCCTGAAGTTAAATTAAAATACAATCAACAAAGTACTTAAAAAGAGTGAACATCTGCCAAATGAGTAAGCCATTAAAATGTGCCCAAAGTATATTATATAAGCAGACTTTAATGCAACTGCATGATAAGAAAATATTTGGAGTCGTTAAGTCTATATATAGCACAAATCAAAATGTTAGAATTAGAATTGTTTTGTCACCATCTTGTGGAACATTAGGGTAACATCTGGCTTGCTCCTGATTTCAGTTTGTGGGTTCAGTGTGTGCTGAAGAAAATAGTGAGAAAGTGACTGCTCTAGTATTACACTGGTGTAATATATGCACATCATACTGCAAAATTTCAGATCACTTCACGTGCCCTTTAGGGCTCCTGCAGCTTTATTGTGCTGCTGAGCAAACTTTCCAATTTGTAGGTCAAATACTTCTCTCAAAGGGTGTATGCAGATTCTTATAAAAGTAGGCACAATAAAGAGAGAAATCAGATTGCTAATGTAAACAGCCATGTCTTCTCAGAGAATATCTCTGTTTCAGCCATCTGATTTCAAATGGTTTCCTTAAGCCCTAATTTATTACTTCAAATTCAGAAACTGTGCCTAGTCTGAAGATGCTTAAGAAATACGCTCCCTCTCTCCATTGGTCCAAGCAGTTGGTGTCTGATGCAAACATTTCTAGGTAAATGTGAACTAGATGTTTCCCAATCCTAATTTGTGAACTTCTGTCCCAAGTTTCTATGCTGAGGCAATGCAAGAGAGCTGCACAGCAATAAGGGGCTGTCTGGGTAAGTGAGCTGCTCCAGACACCCTTCATTGTTGCAGCACTTTTCTTCTTGTGCTTGGCCACCAAAACACAAATCTCTCTCTTTCTAGGGCCACTGAACATTACCAGCATAGCAAAATATATTCGTAGTGAACAAACACACCATATTGTGTGTTTCTAGGAGAGGTGCCAAGCCTATGCAGGCTCTTTATGGCAACCCCTCAGTGCCAGCTCTGCCCATGGAAACCACCTCACAGCCAGCCTCCTGCTGCTGCTGTGATAGCCAAGGACATCGTATCTCAGAGGTCTGTGATAAAGAAATCTGGACTCAGTTTGTATTTCTCAACTATTAATGAAACTTCCCTTGAAATAAAAGTAGATGTTCTGGCGCTACTGTGTGTTATTAAAAACCACAAATTCCCTCTCGCCCACAATCTGCCAGAATTACAGACTCTTCTGCAACTTCTTAAAAATTTGAGATGTTTTCATCAAGTGAGCATCCTCCCTCTTTAAAATGCACCCAGGGAAGTTTACTGTTTCAATTTAGCATTGCTGTTTGTGAGAAGAGGAAAGGCTGATATTGACCCAGCACAACACCATGCATTGGAAATACATTAGCAATAGTTTAATCACTGCATTTACCCCACCTTTTGCAGCAAATGTCTCTAGGAACGATGCTCTGTGGCCAAGGTGAAGTGTGTAAGCTGTCTGTGCGAGGAACAAGGAGAATCTCTTTGCTGTCAGCCTCAGGGCTGCTCCTGGGTCAGCAAATGAAACAGCTGGGATATGGGATGACCTCTGTCTTGCTGGCTCTGGCATTAAATTATTGACACATTTCTCAGTGCTATTTTGGCCTTTACTGTTCTCTGGACAGTGTGTGGGCACATTTTGGAGCAGCATGTGCAAGAGGCTCCCTGCAGCAAGCAGGGACTGTGCCTTGGAGTGGGGATTTATACCAACAGACATATGGAGATGGACTATGTTTTTCTGTGTTGTGCTACTACTTAGTAGGGTGGACGTGGCCGTCCATGAAGGCTAGAGTTGAACTGATGCCTGGCAAGACCTGTTCAATATTTTTGTCTGTATTGAGTCACATTTTCTTGTTGAGAAGTACCTTTGACTCTAATGCAGGTATGCAGAGAACTGGATGGGAAATCATCAGATCATTTCCCAGATTTTAACTGCATGTTACCTTATGTCTTTCATTGCTCAGTGTGTTTACAATCCTCCTGCTCCAAAGCCTCTGGCTATATAAAATAGACCACTGATCTCAGATGGACCATCTTGTTATTACAGTAACAAACTTGTAAAATTTGTTACACGTAATAAATATTATGAGCATTCAAGGATCCTAAACCACCCAACATGCATCTTTCATGTTTCATGTGTCTTTCTCTTTCCAATGAGCTGAAAGACTGCTGGCTCCTGACCTTCAGCAGGGCAGAACACCCCAGTGCCAAGCCTTGGAGCTGCACACAGGACAACTGGGCTCCTTGACAACACCTGCAGAAAGAACTATGACATTGATTCTGGGGAACCAGATATCACAGTGACCCTGGTGATGTGGAGGCAGGAGCTCTATACTGACTGCTGAAGCCCAGGCTGGAAGCAAGCAGCTCCTGCCTCCCACCTCATGGCCAAGCCCTCATGGTAACAAAGAATCAGCACATCATCACTGGAGAAAGCATCACTGGTCAATGAGCTGTGTGAGGATCACTTCCCAGATGAACAAGCAAGGATTTTATATCTGCAAGGGAGATTCTTGGACAATCTGTAATTCAGCAAATGGGATCATCCTTTTTTTTTTGGAAGAAGATCTAGATTTGAGACTATCATCTGCTAGTTGAAGCTATACAGCCATGACAATCTGTCTCCTGCATGCCAAGAGTAATGTCCTCATATTTATTATTCTGATATCTTTAGCATACACTTGGCATAGCACTGATCACATAATTTAGCGTTGGCTCGTATGGTAAAGGCAGCGTGAAGTAGCAGCACAGTATACAGTTAGATCTTTAAAGCAAAATACGCCCTCAGATTTGCATGACATTTCTGCTTTCAAAGCAAGTGATTCTTGTATAGCTATGGAGAATTTAACTGGCAACCTTTCAAATAAGACAGAAGTTTCAAATAGCGACTCCTGAGGAAAAAAAATACCCCAAGAGTAACTGTGTTACACCATTTATCCTGTATTTCTACCAGCAATAGCACATTTTGAAAAATAACCACGGGCTTTGTCCCAAACAAAATGCTAGAGGAAGGCATATGGCCAGGAACAAACATTCAAAAACCCAAAGCCTGAGGTCTCAAGCATGGGGAACTGGATCCTCATACAAGATCTGTGCACCAGTGCAGAATTACACGGGTATTACTGGGATTTGGTGAGGGGCTAGAAGTATGGCCTGCTCTGGTGACTGGCGGAATCAGATCCAGAAGTCTTTTTTTATACTGAAGAGTGGTCACGCCAATTCACATACATTTTTTGTAATGTACCACCTTACAAAGAAACCCAAACAACTTTGCCAGGTTGGTTCTCATGCTTGTGCTGGCTTATGCCTTTTGATACGGAAAATGCCACTGGCTTGATCAAGAATGTAAATGTGGGGGTGGGTAAAAATATTTAAATACTAAAATACCTGGTTGCTTGAATGTGTGTTTCTAGGGCAATATAATTAAAATAAGAGATCTTACTTTTTTCATTGAGTAAAGCAGAAAATAAAAATTTTTAAGAACTAATGTCTCCAGAAGATTTTTTTTTTTGTTAGAAAAGCCAAGCACACTCAAGAGGTATGAAATAATGTTTGCAGTGTACAGAACAAAACAGAGAGAAAAAGTAGCTGAGCAGTGCAAAATTGCCTGTAGATACATTTTTTAAATTAAAATTTTATCGTTCTTACAGCTTATATATAATTTAATATGGCAGTAAAACCACAACACTGGTAACAATGGTGAGGGGGTTGCTTGGATAAAGGCTAGGTAAGCTTTTCAGGTAGCCAGGAGCACATTTCCTTATTAAAGTCCTCTCCTTCCCTCTGCTTAAGCAGGGTGTTGGTTACTGCTGGAAACAGTGCTCCACACATCCTTTGCTGCTTGGGAAATACTCTGAACATTGAATTTCATATGAGGCAATGCTGTCGACAGCTGGTCAGACAAACACATTGCAGGAAGCTGAGCTTTTAGCCCAAAGAGTATCTCCCTTTTTATGCCTGCCTATCTGCATTCTCCAGAGATCTGTCTCAAAATAATCTCTCAGTAAATATTTCGCAGCGTGATACCAAAAATTCACTTGTCCACAAAACAAAATGCAGCAATGACTCTCTAATCCTGCCATGGAAGAGATGCTTCTAGAAGCAAAATAATGTCATTCTTCACTGTGTACTTTCTGGTCCTACTTTTATGTCAGCACACAGGTTGTGTGGTTTCCCTTTGAGGTAGCAACTATGAATTTACCTCTTTTCCCTTCTTTCTCGGAAGTTAGAATTGGCAATTCAGTTAAGAAACTGGAGACACTTACTTTTCTGGCAAAGGTAGTAATAAACCCAAGGCAGAAAACAATAATCGAAGGGCAAAAGAATTCTTAGTTAAATGCCTTGTAAACCCTGATGAAAGGGGATACTGGTGGTAGCCTTCTTAGCCCTGTCTGATTTGCAAAGCTTCCAGGAATACAAACACCAGCAAGGCTGCTGCTTTCTTTTCTGAGATGTAAAATAAATGTTTTTACAACAAGCTTTTCTGAAAGATGTTTTAAACACGACACACTAAAAAGAAACTTTCTGCACTCTGATTTTACAAGCACAAATTTCAATCTGTGTTCTGTGCAACCACATTTTTAATTATTCCATCTTCCAAAAGTAAATAAAAAAACTCATGGATAATGATGAACTGACCATGAATGTCATTACCATGATCAATAAATGACTGCCAGAGACAGCTAAAGTGCAAAAAAGGATTTCATCCTACAAGGCATAAATATATGCTGCTGCTATGAATCACTCCAGTCTTCTGCAAATAGAAAATTCATGAGCTCTCCTTCAATGTTTCTTGCTTCTGTAAACCAGACTGCAAAATAAGGCCATACAGTTATTTCAAAAAAGTCTTTCAGTATTCATAAATGAGGGTTTCACTTTCCAAAACAAAATAGTAATGATGGGCAAGACAGAAATAGCTTGTTTTATTTCAGCTCTTCAGAGAGAGTAATTTGCTACCATTTACAGCTCAGATTCTTCATGTTGCATGCTTTGTTTAATTATGCAAATAAGATTTGAAAAACATATGTGGACAAGAAAGTTTTGTTGCAGGAACAGAGATAAAACACACACAGATTAAAGAGGGAAACATTTGTTTATTGAAAAGGAAAAGGTTCTGGATGGCAGCACAGAGTGAGACATGAGACAGATGAATGCACGCACAGCTGTTCATGTTTAAAGGCAGAATATAGACATAAATACAGTTAGATCTTTGCTCTTCTCTGCTGCTACAGTATTTTTATACAATCAACTCAAACGAATATATATCATAACTGAATACAAGGAGAAATTTATCAGAAACAGAACACAGATTGCTTCTTTAAAGCCAGGATAAATAAAGCCCAGAAAAGCCTCTCAAGCTATAGTATTGCAAAATAAACTTAACTGTGCAAAAGCAAACCACCTTCTGTGGATGGCAATATTAAATGTCTGACCCAACTCCAAGTCAGATAGTTTATACTTCTTTTTTTGAACAAAAATGCAGGTAGTTTACCCCTACTATCACAGATCTTCTCTGTCTGAAGGAAAGCCAGTACTGTGAAACAGGAATGCCCTTTAAAAGCACTACTTTTCTTTCTTTGATCTATAAAGCTTTTTTTCAAAGAACACCAGAAAGAGAGAGGGCCCCGCTCTATGTTTTAATGATTAGATACGGCTAGTGAGACCATCCTGAAAAATCATAAATGCTCAGGCAATGATGGCCAAATACTATAGGAGAGCCAACAGGCCATACAAGGGAGACCATAAGCAGGTCTCTAAGATACAAATACTTCCCCAGAGTTGCCACTTCCTAGCCTTTAGAGGTCATTATTTCATATTGGTTCTGCCATTGTGACCTCCAGTCATACTTTACTTGCATCAAGTAAAATACCATGTAAGTGTTCAAGGCATTTAAGTGCAGCCTTTAGTATTTCATGGTTCAATTTCTACAAAATTAGAAATATGGAAGTCTATCGTATCATGAAAATTAATTCTTGAAAAATGCTTTGATGAGCTTCTGTGGTGTGCAGTAGGAAATTGTTTCAATTTATAAATAAGGCCAACATGGATTAACTGCCAACATGAATTACTTTGAAATCTCAGCTGTGATGTTTATATATGATGCTCATTTTAATGTTCCTTATTTAAATATTCAGTTATCTTCCTTCAAAGTTATTTTTGTAAACAGTTTTCCTTTATATTTTTTAAGTTAAAGTTAAAATTATTACAGCATATTTTTTATCCACTTATAATTCAAGTTCAGTTTTGACAGTTTCACATATCTATTTGTTTCTTTATGGAAACTATAAAAACAACCCCACGTACTCCTTCCTAATCTTACGTAAAGATTTGCAAGATGTAGAAAGCACTTGCAAGACAGTAGTATTCTATTCATATTCTGAATTTCCCAGGAATCTCATGTTTTACTGTAATAAAAATGTAAAGACACAAACCCCCTTCCCTGCTACATGTAACTTTCATTTCAAATAGCCAACAAAACACAGAAGTTACACTGAACATATTCCGGGTTACAGCAGGGGAAGAAAACCCCAAACTTTTCCTTCATCTTGTCAAGTACGTCTTGGATATTACAGCCTTTCAGTTAGATAAGAAAACGTGTGATTGTCCATCAGAAACCTGCACAGATACATACATGTGCTGAAATCACTCAGGCACAACTCTGCCCACAAACGTAGGATAGATTGTTTGTACAACACAACACATGTGTTCCAGATCGAACACCTGGGCACATCCTGCTTTTCTGCAGAGGGAGAGTGGCACAACAGACCAGGATGAATTCTGCTAGAACAGAGACCTCTTAGTGTACCCAGAGCCAAAGTTTCCATCTCCTCTGCTGCCTCCCACATATAACCTTTGGGGAAATACAAGTAGGAGATGCGTAGAGGATTAATTCATCAAGAGAAGTCACAGGTACTGTCACATGACACATAAAGTGACATTTGGTTAGAGAAATGTGAAAAACAAGGCTTTTCACATCTAGTTCCTTTTTGACACTTAATATTCAGATAAGTATTAAATGTGTGTGTGCACAGAGAGGCAAGTTAAGTGCAGTTCTGTCAGCTAACAGGCAATGCTGCCATTGATGGGATTGAAAAGATCCTATAAGCCATCTAACAAAGCATTATTACAATCCTCTTTAGCTATTGACATTTATTATTTTTTTTTCTTTATGGAATAGTGATAGGGCAGTTAAGCATTTCATTTCCTAAGCATGAACCCAAGTAGAAGAGCTGTGTGACTGTGACCAGCCATGGGCAGCTCAGCACATGCAGACCCAGGAGCTGGAGCTCATGGCACTGCCAAGAGCACCCTGGCAAGCATCCCAGCTGCCCAATGGGATGGAAATTCAGAGCAATTTCAATTAAAGGACATGGAAACACCTTACTGCAAGTACAAACCATGATCCTCTTTTTTGTTTGCATGGCGTCCTAACATGTCAGCATTATCAAGTCTCCAATTTCTTCAAAGCTGATCATCAGGCTTATGTTTTTCTTAAATTGCCCTCAGGATAAAAAGTTAGAAAGTTGAAATTGGGATCACTGATTAAGCCCCTTTTCCTCAAAAAAACAAAACCCCAAAAAAACCAAACAAAAAATCCAAAACAAAATCAAAACCAATATACATTCTTACACAGGGAAGTCACAAAATGTCAGAACATAATGATTACTTTTTCCCTGCAGTAGAACTGAAACTCTAAATCAAGAGTATAAGAAAGAAAATATGCAAAAAGCTGTAGCCATAAGGCTCAGAAAAAAACTCTTGTGAGAGTTTTCTAGTCCGAGTTTTCTCGTCCGAGTTTTCTCAGGCTTAGCCAGGGCTTTTTCCCAAGGTTAGCTACTTTATCTAATGTAAACATAACAGAAGAATTAATAACAAAGATAAACACCTGTTGGTACGTGCAAGAAGCATGGGAAAGAGTGTCATTCTCTCTGCACCAATCAGCTTTATCCTGTCTTTGGAGTTGCGGGAGACTGTACTTCAGCAGTGTGTTTTAGAATAAACACGTCTTTCTCTCTCTTTCCTACCATGAGAGGGACCATGTAGCTGTGTNTGCTGTGGCAGAGCTGAAAAACACAGAAAACCAGGATGCCGAAACCTGGGGCCAGGACCGGAGCCATGACAACGGCCCGGACCGAGAGAGCCGTCTGCGAAGACCGTGGACCCCCCCCCGACCGCAGCGGAACGGGAGATTCCACGGGAATTCGTCAGCTGTGCCTCCTTCGGAGAGGTAAAAGGAGCGATTTTGCTCCGGAGCTACTAGTTGGCTCGCGTTAAGCGGCAAAGAAACCCCTGGCTTAGTGGTAGAGGAACCAGAGTTCTCTCTGATATGGGAACTCAACATTCTAAGAAGCAGGACAAGGTGCTCTCAGCTCTGAGAGATGTTTTAACGGACTTGGATTGCACGGGAACTTTTAGCTCTCGCAATCTCCCCATCTGTGTAGCGCAGGGAGATGTTTTTCCACCGCGGAGGGCGCGGGGCCGCCCGCCTGCCGGGGCCCCGCAGCCGCCCATGAGGGCTGCCTCTGCACGTGCCCGGATCCTTGCTGTGAGCGGGATCGCTGAGCCCGGGCGCGCAGGGAGGAGGGCTGCTCCCTGCCCGCCTGCCGCCGCTGCAGGCGGCGGGGACAGCTGTGCGGTGGTCCCTGGTTTTCCTGGGGACCCGCGGAGCCCAGCGAGAGACGGTGTTCCGCCCGCCCGCCCCCCGCGCCTTGCCCAGCAGTGGCAGGCGGCAGTGGCAATCGCTGTCCTCCCTCAGCTGCGCTTATTGGGGCATCCGTTCCTCCCCTCTTCACGGGTCCCGGTGGCCGTGCCTGGGTACCCTGCGCACCCTGCGCAGCGCCAGCTTGCCGCTGATGTCACTAAGACCTCCGCGCCCCCCTCACCCGCCGAGGCAAAGTGTTTGTCATTTTTTTCGGGTGACATGCTTGACCAGCTCACGGCCGTGATCATAGAACTAAGTTACGCAAGCTGCAGATAAAAGACTGGGACTCTCATGGCTGCTCAGATCGAGGCTGGGGCGCCCGCGCCCGGCCCGGGGACTGTGGCCCACTCCGCAGGCGCTGCGGGCGGTGGGCCCCTGCCGCCTGTGAGCCCGCCCGCGGGTGTGGGCCCACCCGTGGAGGCGGGGTGGCAGTTGGCCGTGTTCGCGGGGTCACAGGGTTTGTTCCTGGCTCCCACCGGGGCGATGCTGCGGGGGGCCTTCCCCAGAGCTGAGAATGGCACAGAAAGCCTCTTCTCACAGGCACCAGCGCGCGGCATTGCTGAGTCGCCGCTGCCGCCTGTGGGGATGCGCATGCGCTGGCCCGCGCCGTGCTGACTGCTGTTGAGCTGGCGCGTGCCCGCCTCCACCACGGGCCGCTCCGACCCGGCGGCCCCTCCATGTCTATGGGGGTGCGGGCTCCCGGCCAGCGCCAGCGCCGGCTGCCCAACCCTCCGGGGCCGGGTCACCCACCGCTGTGAGCGAGATGCGACCACCCTCCCCAGAGCGGGAGGCGAAGGTGCCGGCCCGCCCTTTCGCGATGATGCCGGACACCGGACCGCACGCCGCTGAGAGGGAGATGCGAGCACCCACCCCAGGTCAAGGGGTGGTGCTGGCCCCTCCCTCCTTCCTGATGTCAGAGCCTGGCAAGTCTGTGAGGCTGGGATCTCGGCACTCTTTGCCTGCTCCGGCGGAGGAGGGGCTGCCTTCTCTTTTCCCCTCAGCTTCATCGTTCGTTCACCCAGAAGCGATGGTCTTTTCCTCGGGTTCACTGACCCCAGCGCCGATCTCATCGGCCAGAGGAGACCTGCCCGCCTGTCCGGTCTTGGAAGGACCCCTCCCACCAGTCTGCCTGATTGCCGCGTCACTCCCACCCTGCGCTGACAGCAGTGACGGCCTTTTTTACGTTTTGGAGAGGGGAGCGGCTGGGTTTCCTTCCACTCCTGGGGTGGGAACGGGGAAAGAGAGTTCTGTTTCTGTGCTTGATACAATCTCTGCAGGAGAATTCCTGACAGCTTGCACGGATGACAGTCAAATGGGAGGAGCTCAGGTTTTTCCTGTGTCTGTTGTTGTGTCAAAGGCAGAACAGCAAAATTGGAAAAAGAGAAAAAAGAAATCTAAATAATCCTGTTCTTGTGAATCACTTTTGCCTCGTTTCAGGCTTTGGATAAGACACGTCTGGGTCTTTGCTGGTGACCTGCGAGTTGTCTGCCCTGGCCTGTGGCAGCAGAAGCAGAGTGGTCACTGTTCAGCTTGCATGCTGGCCAACACACCAAACATCGACAGGATGATCCCTCTACGTGTGGGGAGTGGACATTCATCTGTTCATTGAACTGTTGATATGTGTTCTGGTGAAATGGTCGCAGTTTTTCACAATTGTATTAGTATAATCACTTAGTAGTGAATTTTCCACTGTTGTATTAAAAATACTTCACTTGGTGATGGGTTTCGTGTAGAGAAATGACACCAGGCCTTTGCACTCAAGCTTCCCTCAGGTTTTTTGAGTGATGTTTGTTCTTCCTGGCGTAGGGCCCCACTAGGGAGCACAAATACTTTTTTTAATATATTTCGAAAAGGGGACCTGTAGCCATAAGGCTCAGAAAAAACCTCTTGTGAGAGTTTTCTAGACCGAGTTTTCTCAGGCTTAGCCAGGGTTCTTTCCCAAGGCTAGCTACCTTTATCTAATGTAAACATAACAGAAGAATTAATAACATGATAACACCTGTTGGCACGTGCAAGAAGCATGGGAAAGAGTGTCATTCTCTCTGCACCAATCAGCTTTATCCTGTCTTTGGAGTTGCAGGAGACTGTACTTAAGCAAGTACACTACTTTCTCTCTCTTTCCTACCATGAGAGGGACCATGTAGCTGTGTCTTATTTCCACCACTTCTAAAGGGTTAAATTCAAAACCCGGCAGCTACAAAAACCTACAATAAAATATAGTGCTGTTCTATGCAGAAGCTGGACCACATTATATGTTAGAAGCATAGAAAATACATTTTCGCTCAAAATTATATTTCATTATCCAAGAAAAACATGATGTATTGAATACTGCATTAAAAGTCACTTTGTTTGGCAGTGGATTCTCAGAGCGACTTTGTGACAGCAGAGCTGAACACTTTGTAGCCTGTAAATGAGCTGAAAAGAAAAAAAGTCCTTTCGGGGATAGAGGCAAACTGCAGAGGCAAACTGCAGTTGTCCTTCTGCCAAAGCAGCAGGCAAGGGACCGTGCTATAAAGGCTTGAGTTACCACAAAGAGAGGAAAATTATTTCATATTCCTACATTATTTTGGTTAACAATTTACAGGGCAACCCCCCCAAAAAATATAGCCAAATGAGGGAGGATGATTGGAAAGAGCAGACATGGAGTTCTTCCCTCTGAAGCAGGATTTGCTTCTATAGAAATTATTCCTATAACTATAACCTCCAGGTATTCCAGTACAAGTCAATGTATACTACTGTAAAGAAGTATTAAGAATGTAATTATTCTGTGCATAAAGAAGTGAAATGTTTTTGCAACATTTTGTAATTTGAACTTTAGTACCAAAAAGAACCCAATCAAAAGTACCCTGGTACCATTTACACAAGCATATTTATTATATAAATATTTTATAAATTACAAGATTTTAATTGCAAATGTAAACGCTTCTAGGAAAATAATGTTTTATAGTCTTATTAATGTTTACAACTATTACAAGGCACATAGTGCAAAAATACATTTCTGATGCAGAGATCACAAAATAATTACCTACATACATGTGTTATCTTAAAAGAAGCTGCATACACTTCTGTGGTACAGTATTGCTTTTAATTAATACATACTACTAATTAATGGCTAACTCTTTGTGGGTAAAAATATGATATAGCTGCCACTTGATCTACCAATTGTACTGGCATGCAAAATAAATATTTGGTTTTCAGAATGCTTATGGTCAGAAAAAGCACAGGTACATTATAGTTATCTGGTACAATAATGTACATTATTATGAAGGTAGAAAATTTTATTCTGAATACCTGAGAGATGGCCCTAAAACACATTTTCTGTATATGCATATATTTCTACAGTTCTGGACTATAAAGTAATACAAACAAACAAATCAAAGAGCTAGATCATTTTTTAAACCTTGTAACTCTTCTTTAAATAGCAGATGTTAGAACTGTATTTACACCGAAATACTGAAAAATCAAGCTTAGTCAAAGATGGACACCAAAACCACTGTGGGGCTTGATGCTGCCTCTGTCCAGATTTTTCACTAAGGTTATTGAAAATTATGCTGAATTGGACTTTGAAGGATACACAATACAGCCTGTACTAATGTGTCATTGGCCAGGGTAAAGGAGTAAGGTGGATATGGAAAGTGTTTAAGCAAATACATATTTGTGCAATTATACACAAGATCCTACAGTAAACAGACTACACTGCTTTCACAGTATACTTGGATGAGAGGAGGGGACTTAAAATCAGGTTTTGAAGCAATTTGTTTCCTTATTTTCTTCTTCTGTAACCACAGCAAACCTAAGACCTGATGTTTAACATGTGCTACAGAGACTACAGAGGTTAAACCACACTTCTCAGTAGTACTGCTAGGATTTGAGCACCACAAAGAATATAATGAAAGAGATGGGGGAAAATGCTTTCACTGACAGAGAAACACACAGATCTATAAAACTATCTCAAGCATTTTGGCTATGTACTTTTCTACTGCAAATTATTGACAGATAATCCCTACAAGATGGCACAAAATTGGAAGTATTGAAATTACCTGTCTCTTTATATAACAGCAAAGATTTCCTTTCTATATTTTAGCACAATCTATCAAAAAGATCAGTAGAGTATAAATTTTACTAAATACTGCATAAAGAATTATACTGGTAAGCTACCGATAAAGAATTACAATTATGGCAAAATTTAGAATGTTACCCATGGAAGTAATCCCAGTGCAATTTACTTGTTAGTATGTACTGTACTTTGAATAAATGTTTCTCCTTTAAAACCTGAATGTTTCTGATTGTGATTTATGCACTTGCTAGCCCACAAACAGAAAATACAACCTTGAGTAAATCCTGAAGAAAACAGGAATTCTTATTAGTGAATATTACAGTAATGAGCACTACAGACATAAAAAAATTAAAATAAACATATACAGAGCACCTACAATTTGAACCTAAATGGCAAATATCCCTGCTTTGAGGCTCTTAGTACATCAGAGTTCTCACTGTATTTGAAGCTGGAGACCAATAATTGTGTTAGGAACACATTTTCCACAAAATCCTCCACATCTTCCATATATTTTAGTACCATCCTGGGAATTAGACAAAGAGAAGAGTCAATCCAGAAAAGTGATTGAAATCACAGTTGCACAAAAGGCTTTGTTTGCACACAACAGACCTTCTGACATATCATGCCTAGAAACACTAAATCGAGACACAGAAACATTAGCAGAACAGGAACAGAGAGATCCTTTATCACTACCACTCTACACCTTGTTCCCATGCCTTGTTACCATCCAATATTGTTTTAAACCGTGCAGACTTACTGTTCTTGTTTAACTGGTCTTTTTGTTTCCCGGGCTAATAAAGTTGGGAGTAAGAACAAAAAGGATCATCCTGTAGTAGGATGATCTTGAACAAAATGTGGAAGGTTGGGTGTTGTGTTTGGGTTTTTTTAAAAGCATCTTCAAAGCTTCTCATAAACCCAATTAATACAACAATAGCCTCTTAAAATCAGTTAAGAGAAGGGTAGGCAGGTAGTGCTGATCTGAGTTAGATACTGGATAGTGTGATTAAATATTGCTGAAGAAGACTTAAATGGGTCAGAGACCTTGAATGCTATTTCTGATTCACAAAAATCACTGTAGCTTTCACCACAGTCAATGTTTGTACCTCTTGTCCAAACCATAAGAGCAGGTAAAGGAAAACAGCATTGACTCACATGGGATTTGTGTATGTCAGCAGTCGCATAGTTGCCCTGAGCAATCCACCTCACTGTACTGGATAATCTCAGACCTGTACCAGCCAAGTTAATGCTGAACTGTCCCTATGGGGGGAAAAAAAAAAGACAAGGAATAGGAAAAGAAAAAAAAAGGAAATACAGAGCTGATAAACAGAGTTCAAAACACTAAAAGACTTTACATTGGCATATTTACACATATCGCTTAGGGTATATCTAAACTTGATGTACTCATAGATCTGTACAAAATATGGGCTGGTTATGCTGCATTACACCATTTCTATGGATATTCACAACACAAAACCAAGTTATTCTGCAAGAAGCACCAGCTGTGCATCAGTTGATCTGTAGCATCTGAGTATGAAGACAAAACTAACATTAGATGACTGAAATTATTTTTGCCCTTCTACAAATGAAATTTTAATTTACAAAAAGTACAGACTTGCAAAAGGCAAGAATGAATCTGGTTTTCTTGAAAGACTATTTTTTTTAAGTTTCTGAATTTTTTTGGAAATAACTTATCAAAACATACTGCTGTCTATAAAGACAAATCACTGCTTGGACATCTAATTTTCAAATGTTGCACACTGTCTAAGCATCATCATCTTACCATGTTCTATTGCTTTTTCAGTATAACAAATAACTGAACAAGAACGTAAGTGGATGTTAAAATAAATAACTATATTTTTAAGTGGAATGTTTTGCAACACAAACTATTCACAATAGATATAGAAGCTATTGATTCTAAAACATTTGCCTACACAAATACAAATACTCTGAAAACTAGCTTCAGTCAGTTCCTATGGGAATAGGAAATATATTAAAAGTAACAAATTGCACTACCTTGGTAAACAAACTGGCATACAGAAAATTATTAAATTGCATTCACAGAGAAGTGCAATATGCTACAAAGAAGTACTACCTCCACAAAGAGCCTAATGATTAGTTCAGGCAGCACTACAATCAGAAAGCTGCACACCTCCGCATTATTCACTGAAAGCCTGGATATCTGTATTCAGACCTAGTAATTTTTTATTGCAAATGGCAGCTTCTGTGTTTTATTGCTTAATAATGTCATACATATATAAATATATATAGCTTTTATTATGATGATTCACTTAAATTCTTTTGCAAAAATTCAGTTGTATGGTAGATTTATTTTGAGAGCACTTCTATGTAAAGTTGCTGTGCTTATAGCACTCATGGAACTCGGGATGAGCTACTAAAAACTACTATGGATAGGGTAGGTTGTTCTTCAAGCATCCACAAAGTGGAAGACTTCCATTTAATGAAGGAGGAAATTCATACAAATGGTGTGGAATGATTTCCACAATTAACAGTCCCAGAGTAACTTCTTTCAAAGTGATATAATTTTGCAAAAATAAAAGACAAATGCTATTAAAATTACAATGACAGCTCAAGAGCTGTCTGACATATCATGCAGCATATGCAAGGTCAGGAGCAGATTTCAAGGACTAAAAGTACAGGAATGGAAGCCTTTTGCCTGCATCAAAAGTGTTAGCTTCAGTCAGAACTTATAGATGCAAATGCATCAGTGCCAAGCCATGTCAGCAGAACAACCTCCCAGCAGAAGCTACACACAGCAAACAGATTTGTATCGTACTGCACCCAAGGGATTTGCAGGTTGAAGGCATCCAATACTGTAATGAACTTCGACTGTTTTCTTGTCAGAGGTTTAAGTGTGCCAAACCTAGGCACGTCATTTCTACATAAATTGCACATAAATTGTCTCTAGCTGCCCTTGGCTGTGTCCACCAGCTGGTCTTAAGTTTAGGCAACCAGGAGAGATGGACAGCAAGGATTTACTTCCAAGCAAGTGTGAGCCAGCCAGTCTTGACTCCTTTATAATCAGGGAAAAGAATTCACTTCCAGAGGGCAGTTGACCTCATCCTAAATTGTCTAATACAGTAAGATAAGCTGAGGTGTTTTCTAAAGAGTCCTGTTTCTGTCAATGGGCTCCAAAGGTTGACTAGTTCAGACTAGGGCTACATCTGCATCATCAAGAAGGACAATGCAGTATACGCAGATCTGCAAAGTAAAAACTGGCCCAGAGAGCCCAACGTCTGTAGACAGTGCACAAATCAGGGGTTTCTTTTGGACTAACTCTCCCCTAGTCCCATCGACTGAATCCTCAATAGCATAGACTGTATTAAGATCCTTCCTCTGAAGCTCATTGTTGGCTTTAGCTTCATCCAGAAAGGGTCCTGTTCATGTCTTTTAAAACTACTCTGTGATGTGAAACAACAAACAGCAAACTAGGACAATATAGAGATTAATTTAAAAAGCACCACCCAATACAACTAGAACACAAATGTAGACACAACAATGCATGCAGAAATTTTAAAGTAAACTGCTAAAATGGATTGATTTCCTCTGGTAGTCTTCAAAGACATGAAGCATCAGGAGAGGAACAGAGAAAAGATAAGGAAAATTATGCAGGATTATAGAAAAGTCACTATAGGAGATGAGAAAGCTTTAGGGGAAACAAAGGATACATCACATCCAGAGGGAGGCAGAGCAATACATAAAACACACAGAAAGCTGGAGCCTATAGGGAAAGGGTGTAGTAAACAATTTGAGGGAGAAACTATGAGGGGGGGATAGTGGAACGGGAGAGAAGAGAGTAAGGAAAAAAATACCTATTACTGTTGTACACTGACCTTACAGAATAGGAGATTGGTTTAGAACCTATGGATCTAAACAAGTCACACATTTTTTTTCCCCCCCTCTTAGGTAAACATTTCAAGGGAGTAAGAAATCATAAATACCTGTGGACATCTGGCTGCACTGTAGCAATCTCCAGCTGTAGCAAATGGTACTGCTCTCCCGAGTACAGTCTGAGCAAAAAGAAAATCTGTGGCTAGAAAACAGAAAATTACTCAACACAAACTGCTGCATTTGAAATTCAGGTGGAAACAGTGAAAAGTGTGAATATGGTGGGTGTTTTATTGTTTGCATTGGGTGGGGTTTTTGTTTGCTGTTTGTTTGGAAGGGAAGGTTGTGTGTTTTGATTTGAGAAACAACGGTTTGAATTTTGGTTATTGCACCACTAGTCCAACCTAAAAGTCCAGATTTCTCTCTGAGATATGAGTGGGCTAGGAGGAAGACAGATGTGCACCTGGACACTGCGCCTAGTGAACTGGTTGTGGGCCAACTTGCCAGCTTCAGGCAGGGGCTTAAAGCATCACAGGATTCCCTATCCGTTTAGTTAGTGTCTGCCAAAGTCTGAGAAGGGACTAAGCAGAGCATAGAAACAAAGACTTTCACAAGAAAAATAAGCCGTGGACTAAAATAAAATGAAATAATGGGAACAAAACCTTAGAAAATGAAGGTAGTTCACATATAAAATATGAATCTGTGAGATTCGTGCCACTTGACCCTTTGGGACAAATCAACAAATTTTGTTTGCCCCAGGATGACACAGCTGGATCTGTAAGTGGGTCAAAATAGTAATTTGGTAATTGTGACCACATACAATTTCGATAGAATGCTCAAATTTGCAAAAACTAATAAAATGCTTACTTTTAATTTGCATAGAAGTGACATCAAATCTTATTTTGCTAAAAATCGTGAAGCCAGCTGCAAGGTAATCCTTTTGACAGTCACAGTCTTGCCTTCTGCTTCCATTGAAAGGACATTCATATGGATTCTGCAACCTAAAGAATAGCAATATTTAGTCTTCCTTTTGAGATTTTTCCTTAACATAATATCATGGTGAAATATAAGTGTATTGCAGTATGCCACATAAAAAATATTAAACTACCTTTACTGAACAAGAAGTGCAGGTTTGAATCTTGGCTCAACTGAAACACTAATGTGGATCAAAGCCATTTCTACCGAAGTCAAGACAGAAAAAAATTGTAATCATTTAGTACAACTAACATAATTTCAGGTTGGAAGTACCCACATTTCTGTATTTGTGTACACATGCCTGGATATTTAAAACAGAAAATCAAGGAAAAAAATCCTACTCATATTTCTCAGAAAAAGTAAGTATTATTTTATTCTTCTATTTTGGAAGGAATAAGTGCACTTCATAAAGTTACAAAACCACTTCTGTACCTGTATCCATATACTTCAGAAAAGTTTTCTGCTTGACCTTTTACCAATGTCAAATATTCTTTGGGATTCTCTAAGTGCATGCCTGAGCAATAAATCTGGGAGAGAAAATGCAACCCTTTAGCAAAATCTTTATTAGAAAAGTGTTATTTCATAAAAATATGTACTCATAAAAACTCATAAATATTAACAGTACCTTTATCATCCTTCCCTTAATGTTAAGTAGGTATTCACCATCCTTTCTAATCCCCTTTTTAATCTGCATATCTTTGCAGGTGGTAAGAATTTCACCTTCAAAATGAATGATTAAATCATATTAATATTTCAGGAACAGAGCTTCATTTTAGGATTTAATTTTGCATAATTGCACTCCAAATATATTTATAGCTTTAGTATAAGTAACCTGGAAAAACATTAACTGCATAAAATCACAGCTATCACTTACATTCTTTCTCGCGGCAGATCTTTCTGGCATCTGGTTTTAAATGTGGCAGGCACAAGTCACTAGATAAGCCATTTTCAGTCATACACTCTACTGTTCTCTGCTTTATCCCCACTCCACAAGGTGCTGAGCACTAGACATAGATAGCCATTAAGACTTAGTTTAGAAAGAAGCAAATAATTAACATCATTATGTCAGCGACTTATTCTTGGCATTTATTCCTGTTAGAGGCAGCTATAAAAAATGAGCTTGCACATCTGTACTCACTTTGGTCCACTTCCCCACTGTCCACGTAGCTGCTTGTGAACATCCTTTGACATTACATTTATAAATGTATGGGGATGGCTCCACTGGGCATTCTCGGTACGCTACAGTCCGAAGGCCATGGACATGTCGACTTTCAACAGAATGGATTCCAACACAGTACGTGATCTTCTGCTGGTAACCAAACCCACAGCTTTCTGAGCACTGAAATAAAACCCCAAGCACAGAATTATTTCTGTGAGCATTTCTGGGATATTTCTGCAGAACTACATTACAGGTAAGCCAGCTCTGATCCTTGCTCTGGCAAAAGCCTGTCATTGGAGGCATGCCACCTTGGGCTGGAATATCAACGCTGCAATTGTTACATGTGCAAGGAGCCCTAAAGCCCTGTGTGCCCCTTTCTCAGAGGTTCCAGAGTCATTCCCTCTCAGCTGTGATACATGCACAGACATGCACGCACAGGCAGTGCAGATCTGCAAAGGAGTTAAAGAACTGATCAATGACTTCACTAAAATCAAGGAAAAGCTTTTTGGATACTTCCGTGAGGTCCTCTTGCAAAAGTTTCCTGGGAGCCAGCAAAGGAATCCTGTGGTAGGGGCACCTCTCCTCTAGTTGGTGATCATAGGTCCTGGGGGATTAAGGGAGGACTCATAACAGCCTCTACAATAAATCATGGCTGACTTGGAAGGTCAGTGTGGAGAAAGTTTAGACAGCCATGTTCTATCGTAAATATACTTTTTTTCTCCACACATGTAACCTACATTTTACAGCAATATAACATTCTTAAATGTTAAGTTATGTAAAAGATGTGGGAGTAGTACAATTAGTGTACCTGTGACAGTTCTCCTGTGAGTACAACATATTTAGAGGGAGATAACCTGCAGGTTTTGGATGATGGAGGCTTTGTGGCAGGATCACAGAAGCTTTCATCCACTTGGAGCTGGTTTTCATTCACACATTTAACTTTCCGGTATATTTCCTTTCTTCTAGATGATGCTGAGCACTAAAAGTGAGAAAATCAATCACAGTTTAACTAGGCATTTACAGAATGAAGTTACCTACTGATTGCCACACACCAGTAAAACCCAGAGAGCAATACCTTTTGACATCTGCTATCAATGTCAGACTAAATTATTCACTGAATCAGTTTTTTACTTTGTTTTCAAAGTTCAGGTACTTCTAATCAGCTGAAAAAAAAAATCGGTATATAATAACAATGACACTGTAACTGTTGGGTGAGACAGAGGAGAAAATGAAAATGTCAAGCAAAGATGATAGGTTGAGTGTAAAAGCCTGACCATATGAAAAGGAAAGAGACAGAAAAGGATTTCAGTGAAATATGAAAGAATTAAGTTGGTCCTGAAAACAAAACAAGGGAGAGGGAGAGGGAGAG